>CAKNYM010047059.1:66099-87404 GCA_932195095.1 Andricus curvator | reverse complement strand
GCGAGTCTTACTCAGACGTACTGAAGTTTCGTTACTTCTACTGTCGCTAAGCAAGGACACCGCCTTCTCGTAAACAACACAGTTCAGATTCCAGAGATTAACATCTTCGGGGAGCAAATCGGGGAGAGCAGTATTAGCTTCAGCTAATTTGTCCATCCTGAGAAAGACTTTTTGGTGGATAGATCTCCTACTTCTCATGTTAGCATTATCGGCTATCTGCAAAGGTGGTCTTGCTGGAACGGGTGGAATGTTCGATGAAGGATGTTGCCCTTCTTCTTGTTGATAAAGAGCTTCATATCCGTTTTTTCGCAAAAAGGATACCTGATCTCTTAAATACTGAGGCGTTTGATGAGCATATTCCGGGTGCATATTGACCCAACGGTCATGTAACCTCTGCATGAATCCTCTTCGCGTCGGTGAGCTTCTTTGCCAACAGGTAAGGATGTCTCTCCTGAGTTGGTCCGACCATTTAAATCGATGTTCTCGCGTTTGTCCGGGGCCAGTGCCTGGTCGCCGCCTCGGTCGAATATTATTATTATTATTATTATTATACCATTAAGCCATTTTCCTTTCGGGGTAGGCGTGAATCGCTCGGTGAGGAAATGAGTAATGTGAGGTAGGGGGTATAGATTGTTTAGATTGATAGTTAATTTTAATTTTTTTTAAAGATTTGTATGTATAATTTCATTAGATCTCGAAACATTTTTTCTTCGATGTTACATTTAAATTTGATACAAATTTGTGAATTTAGTGATTTATGACTTTTTTAACAGCTGTAAAGTCTAATAAGACATTTTTACGGTTTCGGGAAATTTTAGCTTGGCTTCTTCAATACGAACTAATCGAATGTCATACAAACTACTATTTTTTTTAAATTTCAATAAAAATTAATCAAATCTTACAAAATGTAATTTTTGTTCATTTACAAAAAATTCTAACTTAAAGAAAATTATATTTTTCAATTCTAATTTTTTATTAGCAGTTAATACCAAAAACTGTGCATGAAGGGAAATTACCATAATTTTCATACCCATGTGGAATTTTTTTTTAAATGATCAAAAATAACAATTTGTGCGAATTCGTATGATATTTTTTTATTTCAAAAATACGTTAGGGTTTTTTATTTGCGATAACACTTGGCAACTCCTAGTAGAAACTCGTGATTTCTTCCAGTTTAAAAAATATATACTCTCTTTGAGAAACCCTCAGTTTTTTCACATATGATCAATAGCAGAAATCAATGAGCACCAGCAAACCTTTTTACAAGAAATACATTGACTTTGAATCATATAATAAGTATAGTAAGGAAAATGTGGTGCCTAATAAAGGAAAATAGAGAGATGTATTTTATTAGATAGATATATTTTTTTTCAAAGGAACATGAAATTATTGGAACAAGTTTATTTAGCAACTATTTGCAAGCTGAACACAACAGATGTTATTTATCCTACATTTAGAAACATAACTCATTATCATTAGGGAGCCCTACGAACATAAAATCATAGATTGTTACAACTTCAACTATCTTAGATGTGATATAGTATCAGGTAACTTTTTTTCAAGTTACTAACAATCAATACATTATTTATCCATCTATGAAAATGATACCGGCTCCCAGTAGAACCGCAGTAAAACACAACTACACACCTATGGTGATACGAGGGCATTGGTTGATTCAAATCGAAGGCTAAAACCGCATTCAGTGTGTGATTGATTACATAAAATCTGGTAGACCGTTCACGGAGAGGGTTCGAAAGTTCGCCCAAGAACTGAGGATCTTCAATCACAGACTGAACAAGTCAAAGTTGCTGACAATCAAGCAGCATATTGCTGACAAAATACGGGTATTATCTGCCGCAAGGAGGAGAATACAGATGAGGAAGAGATGGATCAGGAAGAATCAACAGTTTCTCGCTGACCCATAACGCCTCTTCAGTGATCACCCTGTTTCTGTCAAAAATCCACTCAAGCCCAACGAGGTAGAGACTTTTTGGAGAGAGGTATACAAGAGCACGAAAACACCGGAGTTGAAAGAAGATACTGACAATATCATCCGCTTCAAGGAGTTTTGCGACAACCTCATAAAATCTGAGGAGGAATATCCATCAATCACTGCCGAAGAGGTGAAAAAAGAACTTAGAGGCACGAAGAACTTTTCCGCTGCAGGACCAGATTGTATCAAGAACTTCTGATGGAAGGAGTTTACTTCGGCACACCAAAATTTGGCCCGCATATTCACCTCATATTTCAATTCGGAAACGCCCATTCCGCCATGACTGGTGTTAGGACGCACTATACTTCTACGGAGCAAAGGCAACTTGTCCAACCCAAAAAATTACAGGCCAATAACTTGTTTGAACACACTGTGTAATATCTTTATAGCTGTCTTAAACAAAAGGATTATTCGAAGAATTGAGCCTGTGTAGCGAGAGATGTACGAACAACGTGGCTCGAAAAAAGGTGTAGCAGGCTGTCGAGAGAACCTGCTAATTGACAGGTGCGTCTGTAAAGACGCTGCAGCCCATCAGCGCGTCCTGTAAATGGCCTGGACTGACTACCGAAAAACTTTCGATTCAAACTGTCATAGACTTATCATCTGTCTATTGGAAAGCTTGAAGATGCATCCACACATAGTAATATGCATAGAGAGATTGATGCCCCTTTGCAAAAATAGATTTACTATCTCATCTGGAAATTATCGTATGACAACGAACAACGTCACCTTCCAGAGGGGCATCTTTCAGGGCGATACCAAGAGCTCTTTTCTTTTTTGCATCACACTTCTGCCTCTATCTCTCGTACTATGAAATTCTTCTGGATACCTCTGTGGCGACACTAATTATCGCGAGCATAAGGTCACTCATGTTTTTATATGGATGAACTGAAGATCTATGCCTCTGGTAAAAGCAAGGACGCTGAGCTTGTGGATATAAGTGTTATTAGACATCTTAACATTGGAGAGACCTATACATACCTGGGCATGCCTCAAAGCCGAATTCAGGACGTAACATCAATCAAGGAGTCTCTCCGAAGCAGATAGAAGCATCTTCTTCGACATATATGGTCTTCCAATCTGTCGGCGTTGAACAAGGTATCTGCGACTAACATGCTTGCCGTCCCGGTTTTACTCTACTCGTTTAGGGTGGTCAAATGGACGAAGAACGAGCTTACGGCCCTTGATATCACCAAACGTAAGATCATGCATATGCACAAAAGCTTGCATATCAATTCGTCTGTTTCCCGATTATATATTTCACGCCGTCAATGTGGAAGCGGACATCTGAATCTCCAGTGTCTTCATAACCGAATTGTTCTAAGTACAGCTTACATCGTTGCAAATGGCAGAGATCCTCTCCTAAAAATGGTCAGGAACCATGAGATGATTGGCAAAGGAGCGTTCCTTTACAAAGCCGCGGAGCAAGCGTCCGAGACCCTTGGCCTGAACTTCAACATCGTAAGTGAGGAAAGTGCATTGCTCCATCTAGATGATTAACTTCTAAAAGCCGAAGTAAAAAAAGCAGAGGTTGGGAAATTTCACTAACAGCTACTCGACAAGAAAATGCACGGAAACTTTCACAGAATTGTAGAAAAACAGCCCTTGTCGAAGGAGGAAACTTTTGTTTTCCTGAGATCGTCAGGGCTTTATTCAGGTACAGAGGGTTTCTTTTTCGCATGCCAGGACGGTGTCATTTCCACCTTAGTATACCGTGACCGCATTTTATGTCAAGAAGTTCCCAACGATAGGCGCAGAGCGTGTCATGCACACGCTGAGTACCTAGAACACATACTATCATGGTGTCCCACCCACGCGGAAACGACGTATATCTACAGACAAAATGCGGCCCTAAGAGTGCTTTATTACCACCTTTGTCGCTCTTACGATGTTGGCCGCGACCCTGCCCTGCCGAACATTCCATGGGAGATATAGTCAATTGTCAAAAACGAGAAGTGCCAAATTTTCTGGAACTACGATTTTCGGACAGTAGTCTCCGTTGCACACTCGAGGCCTGACATCGTTCTCCAAGAC
The DNA here is from genome assembly GCA_932195095.1 of Andricus curvator. Taxonomy (NCBI): domain Eukaryota; kingdom Metazoa; phylum Arthropoda; class Insecta; order Hymenoptera; family Cynipidae; genus Andricus; species Andricus curvator. Next base: position 83,377 of record CAKNYM010047059.1, on the reverse strand, counting down.
TTCGAGAAACGAACTATATTCGTGATCGAATTCTCGGCTCCATCCGAATACAACATGACTGCAAAGGAGAAAGAAAAAGAGGAGAGGTATCAAGACCTTAAAAGAGAGCTACAACGACTGTACCCAAAATATTCGGTTAAAGTAATTGTCCTTGTGATCGGTGCTCTCGGAGGTGCGAAACTATCACTGGTTCGTAACCTTAAAGCCATACCCGCGTGTCAAAAATATGCCAAGGCACTTGCGAGATGGATGCAGAAAGTTGTCATCTTTGGGTCGCTTCTTGGGACATGGCCATAAGTGTGAGATACCGCGGTTCTACTGGGAGCAGGTGTCATTTTTAGATGGCAGTTGCTCCCACCCAGTGGGACCCTACAATGATTATTTAAGCCTTTTTTTTAAAAAAAAAAAAAAAAATATATATATATATATATATATATATATATATACATTCATTTATATAATTAAAATGTTGTCATAAGGACAATCGCGAGATTTCGCCGGGAGCGGGTGCAAGTCTGAAAACCTGCACCCGCTCCCAGCGAAATCGCGGTAAAATTTTAGCCGTAACCACGTCTCATGAGCGTGAGATAGGTGGTAACAGTCTGCGACGGATTCAATACAATGATCCGGCAAAGTCTCTTGCACCCTGTGGACACGGAGCGACCCAAGGACGACCGCCTTCTGCATCTTCTTCGCAAGCGTCTTAGCATTTTGTTGACACGCAGGGATGCTTCTCAGGGTATTAACCAGTGAAAACTTGGCACCTCACAGTGGGCCAGGAAGTATAAAAAGTGGCCAAAATTCGATTTTACGTCGGATTAATTTAAAACCTGGCATACAAGAGGAAAGCCCCAAAAAGGGGACTCTAATTTCAAATTTGATGTCAAAAATTAAGAATTCAAAATGGCGGATCCAACATGGCGGACGACTACTTCAAAAAATTATTGAATCTACTTTTAACGTGGTATCTAGGGGTTGTTGAGGGCGCTGATTCCGAATCTGACGTCACAATTCCAAAAAACCAAATGGCGGATCCAATATGGCGGACGGGTATTTCAAAATATTATTGAATTTACTTGCAACATGGTATCTGGGGGGTTTCGTTGGCGCTCATTCTGAGTCTGACGTCAGAATTGCAAAAAACAAAATAGCAGTTCCAATATGGCGGACGAGTATTTCAAAAAATTAATAAATCTATTTTAAAAGTGGTATGTAGGAGTTTTTGAGGGCGCTGATTTCAAATCTGAAGTCATAATTTCAAAAAACAAAATGGCGGATCATATATGGCGGACGAGTATTTTAAAACATCGTATATTGGATCGGTCATTTCGTTTTTTGGACTCTTGACGTCAGATTCGGAATCAGCGCCTTCAGAAACCATATATAGTTGTCCTTAGATTTTATTTTTGTAGATTTTGATGTGTTTTTCGACTTCTGGCCACAGAATCCACAAAAAGTGGACAAACATTTGTTGTTTTGTTTTTCCTTGATATGTGATTATCAATCCATCTAGATGGTAGAAGTATAGAAGTCTTTGAAATAGAAAAAAAAATCGCTCATAATTGCATGAATGTGCCAGTCATTAGCCATTTTTCGACTTTGACTATTTCTCAACGAAACACAGGGCATCTGATTGATAAGAAACTCCAAATACAGATACTTCAAGGTGTCTGAAAGTCGAAAATATATTCAATTGATTCAAGTTCAAAGCTTGACTTTTGGCCAAAAAAGTGCGATCCTGGCCCACTGTGCACCGATTATCTGGACGATGAGCTTAACAGAATATTTCGGGTATAACCGTCACAAAATTCTTACAAGGTCTTTATACCTTTCTTTCTTTTCATTCTCCTCGGCTATGATGGAACTGTCCGCTGGAGTTTTTCTCATGTGCTTTCTTAATCCGGTCCTTCAGGAGTGAGTACTTGATATGGATAAGATTTGGTGCATTTTGCTCACCCCTGATATTGAAGTAAAGCCAAGTGTTTCAGCAGTCTCCTCCGCTGCTTTGTACAGAAACGCTCCCCTGCCCACTTCTTCGTGCTTTCTGACCATTTCAAGAAGAAGGTCTCTTCCATTTGCGACTATATGTGCTGTACCCAGAATAATCCTGTTGTGAAGACATTCAAGATTCAGTATTCCGCGACCACCTTGACGGCGTGAGATGTAGAGTCGCGGAACAGAAGACTTAAGGTGCATGCTTTTGTTCATGTGCATAATCTTTCGTGACCCGATATCAAGAGATCTGAGCTCGTCCTTCGTCCATGAAACCACTCCAAATTAATAGAGTACTACCGGTACGGCAAGCATGTTCCTTGCTGACAGTTCAGAAGACCAAATCTGCCAAATGAGACGTTTGTATCTGCTTCGGAGATTATCCTTTATAGATGACACGCCCTTAACGTGGCTCTGTGGCACGCCCAGGTATGTATAGGTCTTTCCAGCGCTAAGGTGTCGTATAGCGCTTCTGTCGACGAGCTCAGGGTATTCAGAGATGCCATTAAGTTTTCCACGCTTCGAATAAAACTTGGCGCATTTTTCTAACACAAGTTCCATTCCAATCTCCTGAGCGTATTCTTCGACAATCCCTAGACCTAGGTGTAGTTGCTTTTTATTTTTTAGCATAGATCTTGAGATCATCCATGTAAAATACATGAGTGACCTTATGCTTTTGATTTCCAGATTTGCCGCAAAAGTACCCTTCGGAATGGCAGAGTGCGAGAGATAGTGGCAATAATGTGAGACAAAAGAGAGGGCTCATGGTTTTGCTCTGTTTTTCCAAAGCGGCATCAATTTCTCTATGCACTTCACGATGTGCGCATAAACCTTTAAGCTTTCCAACAGACAGATGATAAGTCTACCGGAGGTTGAATCGAAAGCTTTGCGGTAATCAATCCAGGCCATCGATAGGAAGCGCTGGTAGGATGCTGCGTCTTTGCAGACACGTCTATAGATGAGCAGGTTCTCCCGACATCCTGCTATGCTTTTCTTTGAGCCGTGTTGTTCGCACATTTCTCGCCACACAGGTCTGATTGTTCGAACAATCCTATTATTTAGGATAACTGTGCAGATCTTATACAGTATTCAGACAAGTGATTGGCCTGTAATTCTTAGGGTCAGCTAAGTTGCCCGTCTTCGACAGGAGCACTGTGCGCCCTTCCACCAACCACCCCGGAATAGGCTCTTCCGACTTTAGATTTGAGGTGAAAATTCGGGCCAGATGCTGGTGGGTTGAAGGAAACTTCTTCCACCAGAAGGTCTTGATACCATCTGGTCCTGGAGCGGAATAGTTCTTCATGCCTCTTAATACTTGTTTCATTAAGTGGATGCTGGACTTCGTAGAGTTCTCTCCGAAATGCTTCGACCTCCCCTGGTTTGGGCGGATGTTCGACAGTAACTGGAGGATCTTGGAAGAGGCGAGATGGGTCAGAGAAAAACTGTTGGTTTTCTCTGAACCACCTCTCCCTCCGCTCTGGACTTCTCCTAGTGTCAGATAGTACCCCTATTCGGTCAACAATATGCTGCCTGATGGTCAGCAGCTTTGTCTTGTTATGTGTGTGATAATGGATCCGCAGTTCGCGCGTGAACTGTCGAACTTTGACGGTGACATTCCTGCCAGATGTTATGTAGTCAATCAGACACTGAACAACGGGATGCGTACTGTTTTGCCTCTCGCTGAATTATACACGCCACAATTTATACTCCAGAGGTTGGTTTCTTCGGAAAAATCTCCACGAAGCTCGTCATCCAGTTCAGCCAGATCTTTGGGCTTTAAAGAACCCTGGACGTTGATGTTTCTCCGTGTCCTGAAGCATCGTTCTTCCTCTACTGGATGCCTGCCCGCAGTTGGTCTCAGTTACGCCTCTCTTTCCCTGCTTCAGGCTAGTTCTCGCTACGGTAGAGTAAGCGCTCCGCTTACATAGCCCCTTTTTCGGAGTTGTTCGGCATGGTTTCGCAGATGTTGACGAGAAACGTGCGAGAGCTCTGTGTGTTTCTCGCACCACAGAGCATGCAGTCGTGTCATGTAACCGTCTTGTTCAGGGGCCATACTGGTATCGTCGAACTCTAGCAGTCTAAAGTTTTCCGAAAGAATCCCCGCTTCGATTAAACTAGCTTCGTTTTGTGCTTCTGCTAAAACTTTTATGCATTTTTCCTTCAGCTCTTTTGCCTTCCTCCTCCAATTTCTTTTTGAGACTTTCTTGATAAGCAGTCTGTGCATCTCGAAAATGATATTTTGTTAACTTCTTAAAAAAATCAAAAATTTTTTTCTTTGAATAATAAATTTGATTCTAAAAATATCTCAGTAAAGTAATTATATTACAACACAATTTGGTAAAGTTTCAGAATCTTAGATGACTTTGTCTAGAAATTATGAATAAAAAAGTCATAAAAACGTTTTGTCACGCACCTCTGTCCCAAATTACAAATTTAACATGAAAAATTGCTAAACAAAACAGGCTACATTGATATTTTAGGATAAAACTCAAAATACTTATTCAGACTATCAATAATGCGGGCTAAAATAAATCGTGAAAATAGTAATTTCTTCCATATTTTTAAATATTATCTGCTCTGCATATGTGACCGTCCGCGAAGAAAGGGACCTAATGCAAAAAAATCGATTTTTAGTTTTTCACACCAATTGATAGTGCATCAGCATGCGCGCCACCTCGCGTAGCGCCGCTGCTGCTCTCGGTCAGCTGAGTGGATGCATGGAATTCGGTCGCCCGCCCGACTTTTGCAAAGCCAAGGCGAAGCCGAGGTTTTAATGGTCGGGCGGGTATCAAAAACACATATTTTTTATTTTTTCGTAATACTTCTTCCTCGTCCGCAGAACCTTCAGACGAGGAGTCGAGCATTTTTGAGGTTTTGTGCCGTCTTTTTATGCAAAAAAATCGCAATAAGGTTAAACGATCAGTTTTGAGGTTGAACACACTGACGCTCTCTTTTTTCCATTCACCTGTTAAGATTAATATTTTTCAGAGGCTAAGTACACAATAACACAATACTGAGCGTTGCTACGTCAGGTTACTACGACAGCGAGCCACAAAAATCTTGCAGTCAATCAGAGATAGCGTTAACTCTAGCAGGCCGCAAAAGCCACTGTTCCCGGACAGAAAAGCGGCCGGGAAGACGTACTTTCGGCTAGGGGACGAAGAAAAATATATTTTAGGCGGTTTGGCAACTTGCTTGTTTTCAAAAATCTCATTCTCTAATGTGGTTTACATTTTGGCAATCATCCTTGTATTTTTTTTAAATTCAGAATCTAAAAATGATCTTGAAGTTCGGAACACTTCAATTTGTTAAGAAATATTTTTCGTTATATTAATATAATCTCTAAGTTACAAAAAGAGTTTTATTTTCTATAAAGATATTGAAGGTTTCTATTTTCTAAAACACGTCATAAGGAAATAATGTATGTGTTTTCACTTCCAGAAGAAAAAACAAACAATATAAGTAGCTGTTATTTTTACGGTAGATGTCGTGTCTTGAAAACCGTGTTGATTGAAGGAGGTTAGACATGTTTCTTCGACATTCTTACTCATTGGTCCCAGTTGAAGACATTTTTTCCTGTTCTTTACATAGGAAATATATTTACGGAATCTTTTTTATGGCTTCTAAGATCCTTTCCCATACTTGAAATTTCAAGTAGTGAGCAAACTTTCCTGGAACTCAGTACCCTTATGTTTTCCTGGTCAAGGAATTTAAATTTGAGGTCAAAAACAAAATGGCCGCCACAAAATGGCGGACTAAATTTAAAAAACTGACGTTAGGTTCGCGAAAAGTAGTCGTCAGAGGGTTTTCGCTGACAAGAAATTCGAATTTGAGGTCAAAATAATCAAAAACAAAATAACCAACACAAAGTGGTGGACCAAATTTGCAAAAACTGACGTAACGTTCGTGATAAGTAGTCGACAGAGGGTCTTCGGGGTCAAAGAATTCGAATTTGAGTTCAAGATGGTCAAAAACAAAATGGTCGCTTCTTTTTTAAATCAATTCAATTCATAACATCAATTCAATTCAATTTTGGAAAAAGTTGTTTGTGTCCCTTCTGTAAAATAATGAAAATTTGGATTGGCTCCTTTTCCTTTGGTAACCTTGAATTTGCCTAATCTATACGTATCCACAGACACAATATAAATTAATGCGGATAATCAGAATTGACATGATTTAATTACACTTGTACTTAATGCTTACTTTGCATTGCTTTAAGTAGCCGGCGAAACAAATACACATGGTTTGCAACTTCTTCTTCTTTTTTGCTTATGGCTTCTTAGATTCAATAAGCCAAGTCTAACCGTGGGTCGACCGACCCATCGAAAAAGATCCTCACCACATTCAGATAGAGTAGGCCCAAAAATTTCTCTAACAGAGCCTGCGTGGAATTCGGATTCCTAAAAGATGCCCCCGACTTGAAATTCACATCTAATGCCGCCGACAGGTCCACCCATTCCTCGTCCAAATAGGAAGGTCTCTGTGTAGTGTCCACCGGAGAAGTGAAGAAAGCCATCGAGTTGTATACATCAAGCCGCAGCTTTTCAAACGCACCATAAATCTCATATCCCTTGCAAGCCTTGCTAGAGAAGTTAGCTTATTAAAAAAGCAAGGATTCAATCTCAGCCCTCTTGACACATGCGCTATGTGCATTCCAGTTCGCCAATTTTAAGCTCTTGCTCCTGATACTCATAGTAAACTTCACGTCTACGAGGAAAACATAAATTCAGGCTGATTCCAACTAAAGCTTTGAAGGATTATCATACCTAGGGCAAAATATAGGACTTTTGTGTCATATGGTGAATCTGTTATTTAAGATTTGCATATCATTTAACAGTGCCAACGAATAATGAACGAGTATCCATCAAATTTAGATTGCTAATTCCTCCCAAATAACGATAACATTAGGAGAGAAATTAGACGAGATTTTACAAAAATAAAATTTCCGAAAAGACTATCCATATAATCTCTCATACGGGAGAAATTATAAAGAGATAATTCTCCGAAATAAAAAAAAAAATAAATTACAATCTAAAAGTAAACAACCAGCACTAAGGTTGGAGTGGAAAAATAGAGGGCTTACGTGTTACGTGACAAATCTGAAATTTGAGTTTGCATATAAAAAACAAAAAAATAATAAAAATAACAATGAAAAAAGTAAAGATTTCTCAAGTAGTTCATTATCTCAAGAACAACACAAATGAAAGGCTCCGCCTTAAGAGGCGAGTGCCTAACAATTTCAGATGGTTAATTCCTCCAAAATAATCATAACATTAGGAGACATATTCGACAAGGATTAGCAAAGAAAAAGCAATAACATGTGGGAAGACTATCAATATATTCGTCAAATCCGGGAGAGATTACGAAGAATTCTCCGAAATAACAGAAATTAAAATTCCTATCTGACGGTAAACAACCTGTTTTCAAATTGCAGTGAGAACATGGAGGGCTTATGTGTTATATGACAAGGTTAATATTTTATGTTTGCATATACTTTAACAGCACAAAAGTCGGGTATGCCTTCAACAGAAAAAGGAAAAACCCTTTGTGGTATAAGACTGGTACTCACTGTCGTTTGAGAGCAAGATTTCCAAGCAGAGAATAACTTAAATAATAAAATATATTAAATGAAGATATTGCTCCGAGATTAACAACAATATCGTCGAATTTAATTAGCTAATTTCGCCGAAATGGGATTTGACACGATAACATTAAAAGAAAATTGGGCAAGGTTTGGTAAAACTAAAATTTTAAAAATTATATTTAGTCTCTAAACAAGGATAAATTAAAAGAGATTCCCTGTCACCAGAAGAAATACTCAAGTATTCGTGGAGCTAGTTCCTTCAAAAATTGAGATTAATAAAAAATTTAAATTTTCGTAATGCTCCTAATATTCAAAGATGTCGAGGATTTAACACAGTTTTAACAGTCTTAAAAAGATTTAAAAGACTCCAATAGTGTCAAACAGATTCCAAATATTTCAAAATTAACAAAGATTTAGAGGTTTCGGGAAGGTTTCAAATAATACATATTGAAGATTAAAAAAAATTAAAGGTTTAAAGAGATAATTCTAAAAAATTAACAAACATCACAAAGGTTAACAACATTCCCTTCACTAATTACACAAATATTTAGAGTATTGCGGAAAGTTTGCAAGATATTGTAGATTTCAGGATGAATTCAGATATTTCACAAAGATTTCAATAAATTCATAAGGATTATGAAAATTCCACAACTAATTCAATGATTTTACAAAGATTAAAAAGAAATTCCACAAATATTTAAAAACTCCAAATGTGCAAATTAATTGACAAAAATATATTATATTTCATTGAGTATAAGTACTACTTGTATAACTGTTAGTTGAGCCTGAATTGCAAGATTATTTGATTATATTTGTAGCCCTGAACAGTTTAAGGCGAGATAATTGAGCTAGATTTTAAATCTGAATTTATACTCAAATTTTAGATATATTGTAATTAGTCATATCAGTATATACACTAAGGATAATCCTTTCATTGAGATGAATTTCGAAATTCAAATCATTAGTAATTCTCTATAATTTCAACTCTTATAGCGTTGCAATACCACGCTGAAAACACCAGTTCTCGTAAGATCACTGAAGTTAAGCATTGCTGGGCGCGGTTAGTACTTGGATGGGTGACCGTTCAGGAATACTGCGTGCTGTTGGCCCGTCGTGGGTGTGGTGGGCCCACATTGGTAGTAAATATCCACCTAGAAACACTACCCGAATCGGGTAGTGAGGCAATGAACTTTCGAGTTCGAACTGCTAATCAATGTATGTATGTATAGCGTTGCAATTACTCTTATAGCGTTGCAATTTGAAGATTCCAAAATTTGCGGAAAAAGAATATGTGAAGACTCTGAGACAATTTTCTTAATTTTTCAGGATTTGAACAATTGTAAGGTAAACTGAATTTTGCAGGGTGTCAAGAGAATCAAAAAATGTTCCTAAGAGTCATGCGAAAATTTTAAATGATTGTTTTGTAATGCATTCTGAGAGAGAAAATTGAGAAAGATTTCAAAATGTTTTAAATTATTTTCTATAATTTTTAAAAATAGTGTGAAAGATTGTAAAGAAAATTTTTGCAATTTTGCCATATTACATAATTTTAGAAAAAATGGGAGTAAGTTGAAGAGATATTCAGAAATTTTGAAACAATTCGAAAATAATTAAAACTTGTACAGAATTTTAAAGAATTTTATAAGGTTTCAGGAAAATGAAAAAAGCTTTTTTTAGGTTCTCACAAAAAATTAAAATAATCTTTTATTTCGAAAACTTAATTTTATGAGATTATTGGAAAATATTACAAAACCTTTCAAAAGATTTCAAAAATTATCAAAGAAGAATATGAAAGATTTTAAGGCATTTTTTTTAATTTTGCAAAATTTTAAAAAAATCAGGAAAAATTTGAATCATGTTTAAAGATTATACGGTTTGGAAGGTCTGACAAGACTAAAAAAAAATTTTCTCATTATTCATGTGAAAATTTCAAATAAATTTTATTTTGAAGAATGAAATTTAAGAGAAAATTAAGAAAGAATTTTAAACATATCAAACGATTTCCTAAAATTTCGAAAAAGAGTGTAGAAGATTTTAATGTAAAATGTTTCAATTTGTTAAGATTGAAATATAAGAAATAAATCGAATAAATTCAAGAAATATTTTGTTGAATTGAAGAGATTCAGAAAAATTTAGGAGATTATAAGGCAATTTTTGTATATTTTGAATTATTTTTCAACATTTTGAGAAAAATTCCAGTCAGTTAAAAATATTTTGAAGAGTTTGAAACGTTTCAAATAGATTTTTAATATTCAAAAACTTGGAAACATTTCCAAAAATTTATTAAATATTTCTTGATTTCTTTCAAACTTCTAAAAGTCGTAAACATCTTTGAAAAGGACTCAACATTTTCCTGATATTTTGTAAAATCCTATAAGATGAAAATCTCTTTAAAACTTCTAGATTCTCTTTTGACATAACTGAAATATTCAAAACACTTTTTTTTAATTTGATTAAGAATCTTATAAAAATTATATTTATTTACATTTACAAAAAAACTGATAATACTTATTTTCTTGTTCTCAATTCTCAGAATTGAATTTCAACTTGACTTTAAGTGTTCGAAAACTTTTAACAAATAAACAGTTATTTGAAATGTGTATGTTATATTATTATTAATATTATTTTGTATTCTTTATAGTATTGAAAAAAGATTTAAATTGGTGAATTTCAATTAGTATGATTAAAAAAATATATTGAAAAAGAATTCAGTGTTACATTAAAATATTGTTTTATTATTTCTAGGCAATACTTCAAATTGTCTAAGGATCATTCTGTTGAATTTTAAAAATTCATTATGATCATTTGCATAAAAATGATGAATTAATAAGTTGTATGCCCCTAATTGGAGCCTCATGTGTTCCTGTATGTGACATTTAACCCAAAACCTCAGATTTTTTCTTTCTCGACATAGGTACTCACGGGCCGATTGCAAATACGGTAAAGCGATCAAACAGGAAAGCTGCTTACGGTAGAGGTTATGTTTTCGTATTGGGGCCTTTGTTAACATGACGATTTTGAATTTGAAATTTTACATAATCTCAAACAAATTTTCGTTAGATTTTGAAATACTATTTACTTCATCATTTACTTCAAAATCAGACGTGACTATAAAAAAATTGATCCTCTTTCTGAACATAAATCCAAGAACAAATGGTCTTATCATTTCTTGTTAAACACACTAATAATAATTGGTATAAGGATAACAATGCATTTTGCACAATTACTCGATTAAAAATTTAATTAGCGTACTTCATATAAAATTGGAGTTTTCAAGATTTAAAATCCGCGCCGATCTGTCGGGGACATATCATCTCACATGCGGCAAGTCTCTCTGCGGCATGTCACAAATGCGGCATCTCTATCTAGCGGCTTCTCTCCCGCGCGGCATTTTTCACAGTAAAATTGACATTTTTGCGGCAACTCTCACCGCACCCCTGTGACTGGCCAAAGAAATAATGTTGGTCAAACCCCTACCCCTTTTCCAACGTCTCGTGGGAGCGGGAAGGCACCCCTGTGAATAGCCACGGAAATAATATTGGTCCCCTTTCCACTGGTGAGAGATGCCGCTAGGTAGAAATGCCGCAGGTGTGACTTACCGAGGAGCGGCTTGCCGCATGTGAGATGATATGGACCCGTTTTGTTGTGTTGCTTTGCTGAAAAGTAATTGCAACGCTATAAGAGTTGAAATTATAGAGAATTACTAATGATTTGAATTTTGAAATTCATCTCAGTAAAAGGATTATCCTTAGTGTATATACTGATATGACTAATTACAATATATCTAAAATTCGAGTATAAATTCAGATTTAAAATCTAGCTCAATTATCTCGCCTTAAACTGTTCAGGGCTACAAATATAATCAAATAATCTTGCAATTCAGGCTCAACTAACAGTTATACAAGCAGTACTTATACTCAATGAAATATAATATATTTTTGTCAATTAATTTACACATTTGGAGTTTTTAAGATTTAAAATTCGCGCGCTGATCTGTCGGGCGAAAGCGCAAAAGCAAAATAGTTCTCTAGCCTATCATCGGATTTGGCAGTCTCACAACTCTTGCAGCATATACTTCACATTATCTGACAGCAGAGATAACAGCTGATAACTGCGCCCTCTTGGCGAATGGAACTAAGAGTTACTTTAAAGGTGCACGTTGCGCGTCGGTAAATGATGAAAGTTAGCAATTTCTAAAATGATACTCGAGGAGTTACCATTAGCACAAACTGCAAACTGCACAATTATTTACCACCAGAGTCCATTATTTTTATTTATTATATTCAGATTATGTTACATTATGTTGTTTTTTATTAAAAGTGCAGAATTAAGAGCAACATTGTAATAATTAAGAACCAAACGTTATTATAGTGTTAGACAATTACTTGACAATTAAAGAAAGTTACATACCCAGAAAACAGACGTATTAAATTGTTTATAAATATACTCAAAAAAATGAGTGAGTGATTAAACAAAAACATAATAATTTTAATTGTTCAAATAATTTAATTAATAATTTGAGAAAGAAAAAATAGTTCATTATTTGACCGAATCCATTTCAAATCAGTCAGGTTCTACACTTGAAGTTGCAGAATCTCTCAGGGACAAAATATGTTGTTTTTTAGAGGAAATTAGGTGATACATATTTTTGAGATTCGTGAAAAAAATTTTTTTACAGAGTTATGCGTATTTGAATTTTTGTCTTTGTTTAAAAAAAAAAAGCCCAATTTTTTCATTAAACTCGTATAACTTTTGAACTAATTGAGATATTTACGATTTCTTTTCAGATTCTGGTAGTGTATTTCTCAAAAAACCCACACTTATATTTTTTGCCAATTTTTTGTTCAATTTGTACTATCATAAGGAAAATACCTTGTGAGTTTAATGCGGGCTAAATAGCTTTTGTGGCCAGTAGAATTTTTTTTCATAAAATCGAATTTTCGCATTTTTCTTGAAAACAACAACAGCTAAAAAAAATGTTGAGAAAATAGTTTGCACATTTAAAAAAGTTCTCTTACGCATTTATGACATCTTGTACTGCAACTTCAAGTGTAGAACCTGCCTGATTTGAAATGGATTCGGTCATTTATTTATATTTGAAATTTTGTCTTAAAAATATACATACGATTGAACATATTTATAATATAAATTATTTATATTATATATATAATTATGTATATTATACATTAACCGATATTAATGATTTCATGGACAAAGCAAGGTATGAAAAAAGAAGAGGACATGTTTGTTAGATCTTCAAAAGAGAATAATTAATTTTTATTTCTTGTCTTTTTAAAGCGTGACTTTTCAAGCGGTCTTTTTTTCCAAAATGAATCCTATTTTTGTGCTTGTCCGAAGGTATTCGTTTTTTATTCTTGCCGTTCAATTTTTTTTTTAATTTCTAAGAATATTGTCAGTCACAGTCCAAATGTATTTATTTTTTATTCTTGCAGCCTGTTTAAGTTAACTGTCTATTGATTAAGTCTATTAATTAATATTACGAATTTACTGCAATATTAATATTGTGTAAATAAAAGTTTCCAAATTAGTGATTTTATTTCATGATAAAATTTTTTCCAAATGTTTCTAAACATTATTGATAACAGAAAACATTTTAATTGCAAAGGATTTTTTTAATATGAGGAAATAATTCTGCTCTTAAAATTTTGCAACTGCAGTATACAATTTGTAAACTTTTTCACACCGGTAAATATATCATAATTTGCGAAATGTGTAAACTGACGGTACCGGAAACCAAAATAGTTATCGGTACCGATAATGAGATTTCTGGGAAAATTTTCAATGATTGAGATTTTATTTTAAAACACACGAAACAGGATCTAGGAGATTTTAAGACAATTGAAAGGTTTTTTAAGAAAACTGAATTATTTCAAAAGATATTTAGAATTTTTGAAAAGGTGTTAACATAAATTAAAATTTGAAAAATTTCAAACCATTTCAAACCAAGCGTACACTTTTAAGTATACCGAAAAAAATTTAGAAGCTTTTTAAGAATTTTGAAAGAATAAAAAAATTTTCTTAAGATTCCTCTGAAAATTTCTACAAATCTCTAAGGTTTTAAGGCAATTTTTAAATTTTAATTTTTCAGCTTAAAAATTATTTATGAATTTTAGAAGTTTTGAAGAGATTAAAAATATTTTAAAACATATGTGAGATCTTCAAAAATCTTTTTTAATATCCTCCGAAATCTTACGAAAATGTATTTATATAACTTTGAAAAGAAACTGATAATGTCTGATTCCTTGTTATCAAATCTCGGAATGTGGTTCTATCTCGAATTTAAGTGTTCAACAACTTTTAATAAATTAATATTTATTTGAAATATTTATTTTGTATTAAAAATCATTCTAATTGGAGAAAAAATTAATTTTTTTAACTCTACAGCTTTTCCATAGTCTGCCGAAATTGAAAGCCCAGATTTTTTAAACTTTTTTTTTCTTTTTGTTTTTTTATTTGGTTTTTTTGAAGGTTGACGCTAATAACTCAGTTATTGGTATAAAAAATGGGGAAATGTGAAAAGCGTTAAAAGCTAACAGAACATTAGACACTTTTTATATTAATTTATTTAATTTTAATTTTAATCAATTTATTTACTTAATTTAAGTTTAAGTAAAGACCATTTAATTAGATAATATAAGAAGTGTCCAAGAAAGCAGTTTTAAAGAGCTGCTCTTCTATTTTTATTTAATTTGTTTGGGGAAGTATATTTCTCGGAAATTCTCCGCCGGTTCTACGAAGTAGAAGCGTAGAGGTGACAAGAATTGAGGATTCCCCTCCGTCTTACCAATGTCATTTCGCTACATCGTGCGAATTCAAAACAAAACCACACTTTGGCTTCTAATGTTGTCAAGGAAGGACGGCTTTTACATTTTTATTTGAGCTATTCTCCGGCAATTTCTGACTTTAAAGCAGAATTTAAAGTGAAAGTGCAAAAAACATTTCAAGAGATTTTTAAAAATTCCGAGAAAATATCCAGAATATCTTAAGGCAATTTTTTGAATTTTTAAAGATTTGTTACATTTTTAAGAAAAATTTGGGTGAGTTAAAATTATATTTAGGAATTTTAGAAGTGTTAACGTGAGTCAAAATATTTTGAAACTTGAAAATATTTCCTAATATTTATAAAATATTTATGAAAAACAAGGAATTTTTAAGAAATAGTTGAATTTTCTATAAAAATGAATTTTCAACAATGATATTTAAGAATTTTAGGAGTGTTAAAGTAAGTCAAAATATTTTGACACTTGAAAATATTTTCTAATATTTATAGAATATTTATGAAAAACAAGGCATTTTCAAGAAATAGTTGAATTTTCTATAAAAACGAATTTTAAACAATGATATTTAGGAATTTTAGAAGTGTTGAAGTGAGTCAAAATATTTTGAAACTTGAAAATATTTACTAATATTTATAAAATATTTATGAAAAACAATGAATTTTCAAGCAATAGTTGAATTTTCTATAAAAATGACTTTTCAAATAAGGAGATTAATTTTGAACCAATAAAAAAACAAATATAATAATTACATTTTTAACCAAAAACAACGAATTTTCAAAAAATAGTTCAATTTTCAATGAAAAATTTTCAAAAAAAAAAGGGAATTTTTAACCAAATAGTTGAAATTTTCTACCAAAACACAACAAAATTTAAAAGTATATAGTTAAAATAATTTTCATGACAAATTTTTAATTTTGTACTATTTTTGCCGTGACGTATTAAAATAATTGTTAAGACTTTGATTAATATTATTTTAAGTTAACCTTTGAATAACAAAAAATCTAGAATTTTTCTTTTAAATTCCATGCATCTGGCAACTTTAAGAGATATTTAAAAGTATTAAAGAGATTCAAAAATAATTTACGACTACAAAAGATTTTTTTTTAAATTAAAGCAAAATATAGAATTTTTGTTTTCAAAAAAATTTCTCAAGATTTGAAAACATTTCAAAAGATTTCTATAAATTCCGAGAAAAGAACCGAAATAAGTTGGAAGAATACTTAAATTTTCAACCAAACAAATTAAAAAAATACATAAATTTAAATTTTCAATCACAAAAATGATTTTTTTTTTCAAAAATGTACATTTTCTTTTTTTTTAAATCTTCTCAATATTAAAATTATCGTTTTAAGTTTCAAAACTATGTTTCAAATGAGTTGAAATTTTTCCTGATTTTTTTCTAATAATTAAAAAAAAATCAGGAAAAATTTCAATAATTGTGCAAAATTATAAAAATTGCCTTGAAATCTTCCAGAATCTTTTTTAACAATTGTATTATACTTTTTGAAATGTTTTGGAATATTCGATTAAAATTCATTTTTCAAAATAAAAAATTATGCTGCAAACATGAACCGATTGATAAAAATATTTTGGTGTCAAAAATAATTTTTTTATTCTTAAAATATTTTTTTAAAACTCTTTACTATTGTTTTTATAATATTTATGCATATTCAGGGTTAAACTATTCAAAAAAAAAAGGAATAGAAACAAAAAAAAATTTAAATGTACCAGGACGTGAACCCATGACGAGAGAGTTTGCAGTCTGCAACTTAGACCATTGCTCCATCGTAGCTTGCTCGATTGTCCTGTAATTCAAACCGATAGTGATTGTGCACGAGTTTCTTTCAACCCTTTTTTCTCATAAACCGTTTTCTATCTAAGTAAACGGTTTCAGCTTTTTTCATCTCAAATTAAGCCCTCTTCGCTCACAAAACATGATTAAAATCCGTGCCCCCGTCACGCGCACTCCTCTTGTAAGAAAATTAATTTTAAACCAATAACAAAACAAATAGAATAGTTACATTTTCAACCAAAAACAATGAATGTTGAAAAAATAGTGCAATTTTCAATCAAAAATTTTCAACAACAAAAAAGGAATTTTTAACCAAGTAGTCGAACTTATTTTCGACACAAATTCTTAATCTCCACCATTTATCGCTGCAGCGTATGAAGATAATTATTAAGATTTTGATTAATAATCTTTGAAATTAATTTTTTGAATAAAAAAATGCAGTCATTTTTTTCAAAATTTCATGATTTTTTCAATTTCTCCAGAACTTTTTTTGAAATGTCGTGACTCTTTCAGGTTTTCTAGGGTTTTATAAAAAAAATAATGCATAACTTATTCATAATTTATGAAAAGAATTTTCGTGATGTAAATATTCTTGATTTAACGTCTGGGAATAACAATTTAGAATTTTTAAGGAAAAACTTTATTTAATCGACTTCTTCCAGACCATTTAATAATTTATTAATTTTATATTAAAATTATATTAATTTAAATGGTCTGGAAGAAGTCGATTAAATAAGGTTTTTTCTTAAAAATTCTAAATTATTCATAATTATTTTCGATCAAATTATGCTTCAATAAATTTTGCCAATTTCAACGAACGATGTCTTTTTGAGGAAAATAACAAAATTTTCTTAAGATTTTACGATTTCCGGGAAACAGTGAAATGAAATTTTGGTCAAAAAATTATATATAATTTTATATATGGGGCGTTATTTCTCAAGTGTACCCACTCAAGAAGTCAATGCTGTCCGATCTATGTTAAACTTAGGCAAAGCGTTGTGCTATTGGATAGTAGTTTATGGGGGAAAAATTTTGTCATTCGGATAAGTATTGACCGAGGGGGAGGGGGTGAAAGTTTTGGGATTTTCGTGGATATCGTCTATTTCGGCG
>CAKNYM010047059.1:0-56099 GCA_932195095.1 Andricus curvator | reverse complement strand
TCTTTCTTTGCCCCTTGCATCTGCCACATATATCCCTTGGGTAACTTCCTCTTCACTCTCTTCCACTCCTTCTCATCTATCCAGGTTTCACTCAACATCACTACATCCCATTTCTTCAACTCTTCCCAGAAACCTTCATCTTTATTCATTAGCCCTGATACGTTCCAAAACGCTACTCTCACTTCTTTTTTCCTTCCTTTCTCCCTTCTTTCGTCATTATGTCCCCTCCCTACTTTTGTGGAAACCCCGTCGCTCCGTCTTCTCCTTCTTCTTGTCTTTCACCCTCTAGTGTTTCCCTTACTTCCTCCCTTGTATTCTTAGTCTTCACTTCTTCCTCTCTTCGCCATAGGCCTTCCCTACACACTTCACTCAATTTTTCTTCCTCATCATCCCATATCCACACATTCCCATTTATCCACATCCTGTCTTTCCCTATCCATACCGTGTTCCCTTTCACTCTTTCACTCCATGCTCTCTGTTTCATCATCCACTTTCTCCTTCTTTCATTCCACGTCATATCCTCCTCTATCCCTTCTTCCCTTCCCTTCAGGGCTTTTTTCTTTCTCAAGATATCAAATAATCACTAAATTCCTACTCCGTTTCGCCTTCTCTTCTACTTCCATTTTCCTTTCCAACTCTCAATCTTGATTTCATTCTCACATTTTCTAGGATAACGTTCTCATTCATTTCTCCATCTCTTACCCCCTCATTCCCTTTCTTCATATCCTCAGACTTACACTCTAGTTTCCTCACTCTTTCTGCCAACTTCTCCATATCTGATTTTCTCTTTTCCTCACTCGTCCTTTGATTTTTCTCAATATCTGCCAACTTCTTCCAAACTTTATCTTTTTCTTGCCGCCACACCAGATCCCATTCTTCCCACTTCTCTCTAACTTTCCTCATTTCCTCCCAAACCTCCTCCCCTCGCTTTTGCATGCCATTCAGACTTCGGTTCGTTTCCTCTCTAAAACCTTTCATAAGATTTTCCAGGCTCTCTAAATCCACTTTCCCTTTTGCTTTATTCCTTTCCGATGGAGACTTTTTTTAAAACTTTTTCCGCAACTTCTCATTTCCCTGCTCATACCCCTCTTCTTCCCTTGATCTTTTACTGTCTTCCGTCTTATCCCCCTCGTCACTTTTATCCGTAAACCCTCCCCCCTGCCTCCATTTATCAAAAAGTTGTCTCGAGCCTAAACTGCTAGCTCTGGATCTGTTAAGCAGTTCCCGATTTGACGGCCTACCTCGAGGCCTCCTGTCAACTAGCCCCCCTTCCTTCTCTCCCCACCCGAAGTTTCCTGGCGAAGCATACTGGCCATCGCCATCATCGCTATCTTCGGCATCACCCTTACAACTCCCCGTTTCGCCGGTCTCAGTGAGATCATCAGCACCGGGGTTGTTGTCTACCTGCTGCTGCCCTCTACCGGATCCCACTGGACTCCTCGTAACAGGTATGCTGGCCTATTTTACCGATCTGCTGTCCCCTATCTTCTCTCTCACTTTTCCGTCCCTGAAAACTAACCTCCAAATTATCATTTTCAACTCTGCTCCTAACCCTTTTAACCTTACAAAACAGCCTCCCCACACTTCCATACAACCCCTTCACTTCACTAACCTCCCTCACCACCTTTCGCCTCAATCACACCTCCACGCTCGTCGCCAAAACCAAAAAAGATAGCACAGAACAAACACGCGTACTTTAGTATTCGGTACCGGAAACGGAAGCCCTTTTAACCAAGTACTTAATTTTTCGATACGAAAGATAAATTTTCAAACAAGAAGATTTATTTTCTACCAACAAGCAACGAATTAAGAAAAAATGTTACATTTTCAACCAAAAAATAAACATCTAATTTTCAATAACATTGTTTTATATTTCACCAATTTTCAACGCGATATACAAAAATAATTATTAAGTTTACGAACCAGTTTACGAACTAAAATTACCCAATCTGATCTTCTCTACCGACATTACCAAACTGGAAAAATGTCGCCCTGCCTGACCACTCAAGTAAGAGCGTTTATTGTCTATTTTAGTTCCTAAACTGGCTAATTGTATTGGGGGCGCTTTGATTTTAGTTCGCAAAAGCTTAGTTCGAGAGGGGGCACTGCGGAGAATCACTCGAAACTGAATGTATGGGATCGGCAATCTCCCACCTCATCTCTGCTGAGAGCAAAGTGTGATATTTCCCAAAAATGTGCCATTTGCTTCAAAATAAAGCAAACAACATTATCTTTATACCGTAATTGCCATCGTAGGGCTCTTCATCAACTCATTTATAATCTGGGGACATTTTCTCCATAGCGTCAGTATGTAACAATTGGTACCTATGCGCTGGCAAAAACGCTATTACGCTCCCAAATCGTCTCCATGTAGATACAGCTTCCAAAAATTGAGAGTAATAAAGACAAAATTTGTCTTTATTACAAAACGGTGTAAGGGACATTTTGTCAACTTTTCAGGAGAGCGAAAAAACATTCTGTAGAATCGAAATCACCATTTAAAGATAAAACAAAAGTCAACTCCCAAGCTGAAGTATTACTGATTTGAGGCCAAAAAAAATTGATCAGAAAAAGTTAGCCAGTTTAGAGGAAATAGATATGGAAGTTGACAATCTGAAACTGAAACTAACCTAAAATTGGAGCGGGCTTGGCTGCGGATTGAGATAAAAAATTCCATTTTTAGTTTCTTAAAAAAATAAAAACATGCCCCGAGATATTGAGTGTATGAATATGGGTAAACAATGTTTGAAGTAAAAAAGTTAACCAATTTGGAGAAAATCGACCGAGAATGCTGACCCTAGAATTTCACAGGTTAGAAAATCGGTTTGCGATAGCGATTAAAAGTATAATTTTGACCTTTTTACAAAAATAAGAATATGCTTTCGAGACATAGGAATTCTGAATGAAAATAAAAAAATTTCGATCCAAAAAAGTTATTCAGTTCAGAGGAAATGAAATTTTTGTATGACGGTGTCGCGGTGTAACAGATTGTTTTTCACTTTTTTCATCGTAAAAGTAATTGAATGTGATTATTTTATATTACATTTGACCTTGCTTGGAATAAGTTTTGTTGGTAAATAAAAACAAACTAGTTACATCAAAAAACTTCGTATTTTTTGAAAAAAAATGATAATTTAAAAAGTTTTCAATTTTTAGGTTAGGATGACACTGATATGTTACTTTAAAAAATTTAATTTTGTCATTTTATTTATTAAAAAACGCTTAAGAAGAAAAATATTATTTACAATCTTTCCACCCAGATAACAATTGTGCGACGCGGATCACCCGCAGATTGTGATTGTCAGGTTCTGCATGCAATAACGCACTCATCTCGCCAGCATGGACTGTCGAGCACACATCTGCGAGCGCTATGACTCGCATTTGGCCAACACACTCTGCATCACACAATACCGTGAGAATGTGACGCAGAGTCTGCAGTCACTATGAGGGCAGAATTCTTTCTAATAACATTTAATTTTCCTATAGTTATTACTTATAAAATTAAATGTTATTAGAAAGTTATATAAACCATTTTCAAAACAATATGTACATTTTTTTAATATTTTTTTTTAATTTTGTGGATTTTTGGAAATTTTGGAAATATTAAAAAAAATTTGGGATTTTTTTGAAACTTTTGAAATGTTGAAAACTTTAAGTTTCGTTCATTTTCCGGAAATGCACAAAAATATAAAGTATCCAAAAATATGTACCGGTATTTATACACAACGTTGTTAAAAAAAATATTTATCTCCTCCATGTTTCCAGGCCATCATGAATGTATTGAATATTATAAAAATAGATTAATGAAGTTCGTCAAATCAACATCAGTATTACAAAAAATGCATTAGTCTACTCAAATGAAGACCATTTGTCGAGGAATGCGCGCGTATGCCGGCAAATGTCCAGTTTGCGAATGTCATCGAGCTCGCAAGTGAGTCGCGTTGTTTTCGCACTTATTTGCATCATTTTGTGTTGCGTGGTTACATAACACGGAATTGAAGGACCCGTATTTATTAAAACAGACTCGGTCAGAAATAATAAAGTTTATTTAAGAAACGTAATCTTCGGGCTACATGTTAGATGTTGATCGAACGAGATCTCCGAAGCGAATCCCCGAAGCCGATCTCCTTCGCTTTCTCCTGCTTTCTTCCCAGCGCCCTCTTACGGAGAATTACATTACACCGCCATACTGGCCCGCGAAAATTTAAATCAATTTTACATGGAAATATCTATCGCCTACAGTTCGGCCATCCTGACTAATGATCGTCCCGATCATCTTTAGCGTTGTCGATTTCGAAGGTCTTTTTACCTTCCCAAGGAATCATTCTTTCCGCGCTGAAAACTCCAGTGAAGGGCTTCTGGGTTAATTGAAAACCATCAACATCGCTAATGACATATCGGTCATATCTCAAAACTTTTTTCACAACATAAGGGCCTTTATTTTTTGGCAATAATTTCTGATTTACATTTGGTTCGGTTACGGTATTTTCTAACATTACGAAGTCTCCGATCTGGTATTTATGAGGCTTTTTGTGTCGATTGTCAAATGCCTTTTTATTTGCCTCTCGCACTTGATCAATTTTAATATCAGCTTGTTCGCGTAATTTACATCGAGATTCCTCAATTACTGTGTCGCTGTGTGCTATATCTAATAACAATCCTCGAAGTTCTTCGTCGGGGAAACCGATTTGATCGGTTCCAAAAAGTAACCTTGCAGGCGAACAACCAATAGAACGATTCATCGTGTTATTAATAACAAATTGTACGTCGTTAATTTTCAGACCCCAATTAGTAGGGTTGGCCATTTTTGCCATAGTCGAACGTAAAAACCTATTGACTCGTTCTACTTGCCCGTTACCTCGCGGCGTTCCCGAAGCTACAAGAATGTGTAGAATTTCTCGCTCAGACACAAACTCGTCAAACTCCTTTGATGTGAAACAGGAACCTCTGTCCGATATAATCTTTTTAGGCGCACCATAATGATGAATGTAGTTATTAAGTTTTCCTATCGATTCTTTTGTCGTCGTAGACTTCACCGGATACAAAACTACAAATTTCGAAAACCCGTCAACCACCAAGAGGATGTGCCTGAATCCAAAAACTGTCTTTTCTAATGGACCAAAATGGTCGATAAAGCAAGCCTCGAACGGCCTTTTCGCTCGATCCCATATGTGCATTTCCCCTTCTTTTTTACCTGACTTAACTGAATAAGTGAGACACTTTAAGCAGTTGCCAAGATGTTCTTTGACTCCCGCGCGCAGTCCTGGAAACCAATACACTCGTAATATTAAATCGACGGTTTTGTCTAATCCGGTATGACCCATGTCATCATGGCAAGCACGAATCACGCTATTAACCATGCTCAAAGGAACATAAAACAACAGAGAATCATGGTATTTACGATAAACAATTCCGTTGCGAGATTCGTACTTGGGACTCTCACACTGTTCTAAAGATTCTCGTATTTCTCGTATTTCAGGGTCAGTTTGCTGCTTGAATATCAGTTCCTGTTCAAAACTAATCGGTTCAATGGCATAAATCTCTCGGCTCAACGCGTCGACGTGTCGCATTCGTTCAGAAGGCCTATGCTCAACTTTATATTTATAGGGGCTCAAGGCCAGTGTCCATCGTTTAATTCGCGAGTTTATTTCTTTCTTATCTAAGGTCATTTTGAGCGCGTTACAATCAGTGTAAATTACAAACGGAATCCCTAACAAATATACTCTAAATCGTTCTAGCGCATACACAATAGCTAGTGTTTCCAATTCATAACTGTGATAGCGGCTCTCTTCGTCGGATGTGCGTTTACTAAAATAAAGTACAGGATGCATTTGATTGTCACTCTGCCGTTGCAAAAAAATTGCTCCGAAATCTTGAGCACTAGCATCCGTGTGTAATTCCGTATAAGCTTGTGGCGAATAAATAGCCAAAACCGGATCGTTGACCATTCGTTCTACTAAAGTTTCAAATGACCTTAGTTCGTCTGCTCCGAAATGAAAAGTGACATCCTTTTTTAGCAAGTCATACAACGGCTTTGCAATGACGGCAAAATTAGACACGAATCGTCTAAAGTAGCTCACAAGGCCCAAAAACTTTTGTACTTGTTTAGTGGTACGCGGCACCGGATAATCTAAAAGCGCACGCAAGTGCTCCCGGCTCGGTCGAATTCCCTTCCCACTAATCGTATATCCTAAGTACTCAATTTCAGTTGCTACAAAATTACATTTTTCCCACTTAAGCTCTAGCCCATTTTTAGCCATTAATTGTAAGACTTCGCCTAAGATAGCCCAATTCTCATCTAAGGTTTCCGTGGCAATAAGAACATCGTCTAGATACAAAAGTATTTTCCCTTTTTTAATTAAATTCTCAAAAATCAAATACAAGTACCTTTGAAAGTTAGAAGGCGCGTTAACAAGGCCAAAAGGCATGCGCAGATACTCATATTGGCCGTCTGGCGTGCTAAAAGCGGTGAACTTTACAGAATTTTCAGCAACACGAACGTGGTGAAATCCATCTCTCAAATCTAAACTCGTAAACCACTTTGTCCCTGCCAAGCGATCAATTAAATCAACCATTCGGGGTAAAGGAAAATGATCCTTAACAGTAATTTTATTTAGAGCACGGTAATCAATGCATAGTCGAAAATCCCCATTCTTTTTCGTTGTCAAAACTATTGGGCTGCTATAACACGATCGGCTATGTCTGATGATACCGCGAGCTAACAAATCGTCAATAATCTTCTGTAATTCTTGTCTCTCAAACCAAGACAACCTTCGCGGATTAAAATAGAATGGTTCATTCGATAGAACATTTATTTCGATCTCGTACGGTATCGGTTCAGCATTTTGCGAGCTTTCAATATACTCCAACAACATTGATCTCAACTCCCCTAACTGTTCGTTTGGAATTTTTTCCCCCACCGTACTCAAAGACAAACAGTCTATGCCTTTAGGAGTGCCCTCAATTAAATCGATACATAAAATTTCGTTAATGACTTTTCCATAACTAAAAGAAAGGTCTTTTGACACTATCATAGACAACCCTGGCGTTCTTCTTATAAAATTTCGACCTAAAAGCGCATCGTAAGAAATAGCGGTGTCCGGCACTATTGCAAAAGTTATTTCAAATACTTCATTCGGAACTAGTTGCAATTTTATCTTAGTTTTAATAAAACCCAAAATCTCTAAATATGACTTATTGATCCCTGAGTACTTATCTTTATCCGAAATAGGCATCAACTCACAATCCCAAAAATCTCTCTTATAAACAGTTAATTTAATAAGACTGATCGCGCTACCGGTATCGGGTAAACTTTCTACATAATACTTATCATCGAAATCCCTGCTCAGGAGCACGGTATCCTCTGTAGTTGGCTCATTCAGCGGGATCCTAGTCGGAGGTATCTCAGCAACAATAGGTCCCTCGATGACGTTCACCGTGCTTGAAGATGTCTCTCCGCTGCTTGTCTTCGTCGCAGGTCCCGTGTCTGCTCTCCGGGATGAACTCTGTTTGTCGTTGGGACAATTTCTGGCTATGTGCCCCTTCTGCTCACATTTGAAGCATGTGCCTCGCTCCTTTGGTGGGTTGGCACATTCAGTTGAGATGTGACCAAATTGATAACACTTAAAACAGCGTGTGGAAGATGTTTCCTTAGATTTGGTATCTCCCTTACTTTCAGGTGGCTTGCCTGTTGTTGGTCTACTTCCTTTCTTTGGATCTCTTCGCGGTTCATCTTTAGTGATTCGTTGCATTCCCTCCAGCAATGCAATTACCGTCTGGTAATCACCAGCTCTGGCATGCGACTTCAATAGGTAATCTGGAATTCCTTCGATCATATACTCGATGGCTAAGTCGTCGGAAATTCCCAATCTGTTAATTAATTTAAGCTTTTCTTGGAAGTAAACTGAAAATTTTTCTCCAATTTTCCACATTCGTGCTTCCATCTTTTTAGTGCGTGTGAGAGGGTCGTCACGACACTTGAACATTTTTATTAATTCTTCCTTAAGTTCAGGCCACCTCTTTCCAACTACTCCAGGAGACTCGTTGTACCAGTCCAAAACTCTATTTTTGAACTGCCGGGCTGCGTATAATTTAAAAATATCCTCTGGAACTGAATAAGCATCGCGGATCTCGTCAACTCTTCTGATCCATCGTTCAACATCGTCATCATCCTCGAGCCCGAAAGCAGGAATTAGACTCGCTATGTCGCTGTATTTAACACCATGAGGAACAGCATTCGCAAAACGTTGCTGGTTTTGTTGGTCAGGCTCGTTACGTGGTTGATTTTGTACTCCAACTGCCTGCATCGCTGTGATAACCGCCCTAGTCGTCGCTTCAATGAGGCCTTGCACATCCACCAAAATGGGACCACGTCCAGGGACGTGAGCTTGAATTTGGTTAGCGTTTCCTTCGCCCCTTTCCCCATTCTGATTTTCATTACGCTGCTCGTTTCGGTTTTCATGATCGGAGTTGTTTCCATCACTGTCCTGTGATTCATTGTCCAGGTCACCGCCACCATTATTATTTTCAACTAGATTGTCCGCATCAACACCATTATGACGAGGAAATCCTTGGAAATCACCCTGCTCAGACATTTTCCCTGCCTGAGAAACACAAATTGACTTCAACTAAAAACACAATCGGTTGGAAATACAAACACACTTCGCGTCGGCGTCACTGCCGAAAACGTGGTCTCGACTCGAATGTTCTAGAAGCCTGTAGAACAAAGACCAATATGGTCGACTCACACGGTCGAACGCTCTCGAATGTTTACGAACACTAGGCTAGAAATCCACCCGAGGATTCTAGATCCAAAATACCGCACTGCTTTTCCACTCTAACAGCACATTTTGCAAATTCTCGTATTTGCGTAGACACAGAAATTAATCAGCCTCTTGCTGAAACTTACAACACTCGCGCCGATTCGAATCCAGTCTCAACGTGATCACACGCGGCGTCTCTTACGATCGCGCTCACGCCCCAGCCCGAAATCAGCTAAAAAAAGTTCAACACTGCTGCTACGTATATTAGAACCGTAGGGCCTGATTTTCACATCCCACTTCTGAGACTGAAGGACCGGTATTTATTAAAACAGACTCGGTCAGAAATAATAAAGTTTATTTAAGAAACGTAATCTTCGGGCTACATGTTAGATGTTGATCGAACGAGATCTCCGAAGCGAATCCCCGAAGCCGATCTCCTTCGCTTTCTCCTGCTTTCTTCCCAGCGCCCTCTTACGGAGAATTACATTACACCGTCATACTGGCCCGCGAAAATTTAAATCAATTTTACATGAAAATATCTATCGCCTACAGAATAAAAGTCAAGTTCAACTATTTTCCTTTGTTACATACAGGTCGCATGGCGTGAAAATCCAACGCAGCATACAAACGCGTGAAATCGTCCAATTTCTTAATAATTATAAAATCGGGTAATGTTTTGTGCCGTGATCTTTTTTCCAACTTCCATTACATCGAAAGATTTCACTATTTCCAAAAAATCTTGGAATTGCGGTTTTTTCCCTTGAAATCGTAATTTAAGACGTATGGTTCGCCGGTACATGTGCACTCATGCGTGCACATGTACCGGCGAACCAACATGATATTCATGATATTCCTTTTTGTTCTCATTTTAACCCGTAGAGTCCACACTCCATCTGCGCATGCATAAAGTCCACACTAGTGCGAATTGGAATTTCGCATTTTTGATCATTGGCAATTCTATCAAAATACAAGAAAATTCGAATTAGAAGTAGTGTTTCGAATGTGAAATTTTATCAGGAATTTGATGGTGATGATGACTTTTTGATAATAATTAAATCTGTTTTCAAAAATAAGAATTTTCGAAAGTACAATTTTGAAAAAGTCACTTTTTTATAAAAAGATACCATTTTCTTTATATTTCATAAAAGTGGATAGGTCCAACAAGAATTTGAAGCTAATATATTGTACTTTGCGGGGAAAAAACATTTTTGAAGAAAAATGAATCTTTTTTAAGAGAGTGTGAATTTGGGGTACTTTTGGAGTAGGGAAATAAGCATAATTCGATAATTTATGAATAACAATATTGTTTATCATTACTTTTTCATCAAATATTATAGTGAAATTAGAAGTAAAAGTTTTTCTAAATTCTAGTCGATAAAATGAGTGCAGAATTATGTTTATTTCCCTACTTCAAAAGTACCCCAAATTCACACTCGTCAAAAAAATATTTATTTTCATTTTTCTCCAATAATTTTTTTCCCCCTCTAAGTACAATATGTCGCCTTCAGAACCTCGTTGCACCCCATCCAATTCGATGAAATATAAAGAAAATGGTACCTTTTTATAGAAAAAGTGACTTTTTTTAAGATTGTACCTTCATAAATTTTCATTTTTAAAAACAGCTCTAATTATTACTAAAGTTTAATTATCACCATCAAATTTCTGATAAAATTTCATATTTAAAACAAGACTTTTAGTTTGAATTTGTTTGCATTTTAAGAGAATTATCAACGATCAAAAACGCAACCATAAAGTCCACACTAGTGCGAATTCGCACCAAGTCTAACTTTTCAACCCCACATCAGGGGTAGTTTTAGACGAATGACGCTGGGACTATGGGGCATGATGCAGTAAGGGTCGAACATATTTAACGTATGGGAGGGAGACCCTTCTACCTGCTGGGTAGAAGTTGTCATTTGAGTAAGAATCAGGGAATCGAGAGAAACTTCTGCTTCATTTCGCTACTGCAGTTAAACCAAATTACTTTTCACAAAATTTATTTCTTTAATCTCAAGTTTTGGACTAAATTAATAACTGGAATTGAATGAAATTATTGGATTCAAAGTTTTTTTTTGCAATACGTCGCAGTGACGAAATGTAGCAAAAGTTTCCTTCGGTTCCCTGATCTTAAAACAGTATTAATTGTTTATTTATAATTGCGTATTCGAGAGTTTATTTATAGAAACCTCGGAATATTCATGTAAAGTGTAAACCCCTTAAGGCACATATAATGCCTTAAATTGTATATAAAAATAATTTTTATATATTTAAATAAAATGTTTATGAAATATATTACTTGCTTTTTATTTTACATTTATATAAGTTGCATGTATTTTAATATTTTATATTTGTCGCCAATATGCGTCGGGTCTGCTAGCGATAAGCTTAGCAGATTATGCGTCAGATTCTGCTACACATATGCCAGGCAATTGATGACGCATATGTCTCATCAGGTGAGAGCACAATCTGCGCGTCGATCCGCAGATCTGCGTGCACATACGCCATCAGTGTGCTAACAGAATGTTATCTGGGCACTTTTTCTCCACAGCGTCTCGGCATAATTATAATTTATTGGTTGTAATTAATAAAAATCCGTAAGTTTAAGTCAACATGATTCACGCTACATAACCAACGACGTTGCGCCTGCGCGCGCTACAATCGTGCCATGCACAGAATTTGCGATCCCCCGTTTTGTCACGCCAACTTTTTATTGCTATACTATAAAATGCAATTTCGAGCAAATCCTTTTAACAGGATGTGTATTTGATTTTTAAATAATTTTTGGGCCAATAAACCCATTTTCGTCAAACTGTCCCTTACACCCTTTTGGACTGCTACCCTTCAAATAATCCACAATGCTGCCAAAATTTATAAAATTTTAAAAACGTAGCACAGTTTTAACAGCCCCAGAAGGATTGTAAAGTTTTAAAGGTTTTTTTAAGAGATAAAAAAGTGATATCACAACATTTCCCTGTCACCAGAACAAAAACCGAAAGCGTTCGTGGAGCTAGTTCCTCCAAAAATTTAGATTAATAGAGAAAAAATAATCCACAATGCTCCCAAAATGTATAAAATTTCAAATATTTAGCAAATTTTTAACAGTCTCTGAAAGATTTTAAAGATACAAAGGTTTTAACATGATTCCATTAGTTTCACACAGATGCTAAATATTTGAAAAATATTTCCATGTATTCCAAATTTACTGAAGATATAAAGATTTCAAAATTAACAAGCAACTGGGAACGAAGAGGGAGAATAAACATACGTAGGTAAGGTGGGGGTATCGATAATAGATAATGTAGTTATGAATATTCAAGGGTGGGAGGAGATGGAGAGAATCGCAGTAGAAGGGAGGGTAGAATCAGACCATCAGCCATTAGGGTTGTGGATAAGGGGTGAGAACGGCGGAAGGCAAGGTGAGGAAGAAGTGTGGACGCGGGAGAGGGTTAGCTGGACGAGGGAGGCGATAGAGAAGTATAAGGAGCAGTTAGGGAAGGTACGTTTCGAAGGGGAGACGGTGGAAGAGATATGGGAGGATTTAAAAGAGAAAGTGAAAGGTTGGGTGCAAAAGAAGGTATTTAAAAAGAAGAAGAAAGGAATGGTGAAGCCGTGGTGGGATAGGGAATGTAAAAAGATGAAAAGGAAGGTGAAGAGGAAGTATAAGAAGTGGAAAGAGGGTACTGCGAAAAGGGAGGAGTACGTAGAAATGAGGAAGGGGTTTAGATTGATGTGTAAGAAGAAAGAACAGGAAAAGGAGAAAGAACTGGAGGAGGAGTTAGGAAATGTTAAGACAGAGGGGGACGTCTGGAAGATAATAAATAGGTTTAGGAAGCGTAGAGTAGGGATAAGCGAGAAGATAGGGAGTGAGGAGTGGAGGGAGTTTTTTAAAGAATCATTCCAGGGCTCAGATTCAAGGAAGAGAGATGATGGGAGTAGAAGAACGGGGGAGGCAGAGATGGAGGAGTTGAATGACGAGGAGATATAGAAACAGATAAGGAAGTTAAGAAGGTCAAAATCAGCAGGGCTGGATGGGATAGAGAACGAAGCATGGCTGTTTAGTACACAAGAGGTTAGGGAGAGGCTGAAGGAGGTAGTGAAGAAAGTATGGAGGGGGGAGGGATTCCCACGAGGGTGGAGAGAAGGGTTAATAGTACCTCTGTATAAGAAAGGAGATAGGGATAGTCAGGAAAATTATAGAGGAATTACGCTAATGAATACGGCGTATAAAGTATACGCGATGGTGGTGGCGGAGAGGCTGCGGAAGGACGTCGAGGGGAAAGGAATATTGCCGGAGACGCAGGCGGGCTTTAGGGCAGGTAGGATTACTATCGACAATATCTACGTTCTGCAGCACATTGTGGATAGAGAATTAGCGAAGAAGGGGTCGAGAGTGTACGCGTTTTTTGTGGATCTAAAATGCGCGTTTCCGTCGGTGGATAGGGGGAGGTTGTGGGAGGCGATGGAGGATAGGGGAGTGAAGAGAGGCCTGATCGAGAGGGTAAGGGAGATATATGAAGAGACCAAAGATAAGGTTAGAGGAGGACAGGGGATTTCGGAGGGATTCTGGATGGATAGGGGATTAAGACAAGGGTGTCCGCTTAGCCCAACGCTTTTTGCGATTTTAATTGCGGATATGGAAAGTAAGATGGAGGCCGGAGTAGTATGAGGAGTCAGGATAGGAGGGGTTAGAATTTGGTCGCTAGCGTATGCAGATGACATAGTGTTGGTGGCAAAAAGCGAGGAGGCCTTAAAGGAAATAATGAAGAGGTTGAGAAGATACCTGGATAAGAACAGGTTAGAACTGAATGCGGAAAAGTCCAAGGTTATGGTTTTCAGAAAAGGAGGTGGAAGGGGTAAGGAAGGGGAGTGGAAGTGGAAGGGAAAGGCGGTGCAGGAGGTGAAAGAGTTTGTGTACCTGGGCTTCTTGTTTCGGAGGAATGGCGGAGTGGATGGTCACATAAAAGAGAGAGTGAGGAGGGCAAATGTGGTGATGAGGCAGGTGTGGGGGTTGGGAAAGAAGTTATTCGCAGATGATTTTGGAAGGAGAATGAAATTGTTTGACTCACTAGTGATGAGTGTCCTATTGTATGGAGTAGAGGTGTGGGGGTGGAAGGAAAGTGAAGAGGTAAATAGGACACAGGAGAGGTATGTAAAGTGGACACTGGGGCTGGCAAGGAACACGCCTAATTATATTGTCAGGAGGGAGACGGGGAGAACGAGTGTAGGGATTCTAGCGGGGAGTCGGGCGTGTAAGTATGAGGAGAAATTTTTGGAAGAGGGGGGAAGTAAGCTGGTTAGGGAGTGTTGGTGGGAGAAGGAGAACAGGAGAGGGGGTGGGAAGATGGAGGTTGAAAGAGAAAGGTATTTTAGAACGAATGGACTGGAGATGGATGAAGTGAGAGACAAGGTTTAATGGGAACTATGTGTGGATTATGCCAAGGACGAGAGCGCAATATTTGTGCGAGAAAGGAGAGAAAGGTAGTCAGGAGCTTATAGCGAGGATGAGATGTGGGTGCATGGAGGGTTATAATAGGTTCTGGCTCGCTAGGGAAAAGAGGATGTGTGAACTATGTGGGAAGGGGGAGGCAAGAGTGGAGCATTGGTTGGAGGAGTGCGTAGAGGTGGAAAGGAGTGGGATAAGCATGGAGGTACTGATGCATGAAAGGGGGGACAAAAGGGCAGTAGCATGGGTGAAGGGAGTCTTGGGTAAGATGGAGAAGAAGAGAAGGAAGGAGGAAGAGGAATGGAGAAGGAAAGATTGTAAATAGAGGAGGAAGTAAATATAAGTAAATGTAAATATTGTAAATAGTAGATAAGTATTAGGGATTAGCCGCGGAGGCAGAGTTTGGTAATGCGAGGCAAAGCAAGAAAGTAGGGACATGCGTGCGAGGCGAGGCGAAGCGAGGAAGGCAATGCGATAAGAGCGAGCGGCGTTAGAGATAAGGTGTGGAAGGGTGTTAGTTTTAATGGTTAGTTTTAAGAAAATTCTGTAAAAGAAGTGTAAGCAAGTCAATTTTTTAAGGCCAGCAAGCTAAAAAATAAACGTTTATCTATCTACAAAATATAAAGACTTTACAGAGATTTTACAGGTTTAAAGAGGTATTTTTCCGTAATTAACTCGTGGGTGTGGTGAGCCCACACTTGTAGTTATTTATAACTACAAGAAAAACCTAGAGACACTACCCGAATCGGGTAGTGTCACGCCTACCCTGAAAGGGAAATGGTTTAATGGTATAATAAACCAATATTAGACTTTGCAATCACAAAGGTTAACAACGTTCCCTTAAATGTTTCATAAAGATTTAAATTATTACGAAATTATTTCTCAAATATTTCGAAGATTTAAGAGGGATTTCTGTGATTTCACAAAGATTGCAAATATTTCAAAAGTATTTGAATGATTTAAAATTTTGTTATTATTATTAAACCATTAAGCCATTTCCCTTTCGGGGTAGGAGTGACTTTCTCGGTGAGGAAAGGAGTAATGTGAGGTAGGGGGTATAGACTTTTTAGATTGATCTAGAATTCTCGTGTTATCTATTTAAATGACACGTTCGTTCCGCAACACTGCTCCGACCGAGGTTGCTGATCAATCTCTCTAGCGATCACCCCAAGTGAAGAGCCTCACGAAATTGTTATGTGTGGTTCCCCACTTGGGCCCATTAGTATCCAGGGTCTGTGTTTCAGGCATCATTCACTCTATTGTCACTCTGTTTACGAACTATTTGTCGCCACACTTTTCTGTCTTGGCATACTACATACTCTAGCTTCCTTCACGTCCATGCATTTTTCATGCAAGCTCTCGTGTTTCTATGGCTTCTTATGTCTCTTCGGATTAATGTCTCATTCACAGACTCTAACCATTCTTTCGGCGGTCTACCTCTGGGCATTCTGCCATTTACTTTACCTTTATACACTTGCTTGGTCAGTCGTTCATCTTTCATTCTTTCAACATGCCCGAACCATCTTAACCAGCCCTATCCGACCCCCCGACTTTTTGTACAGCAGCCGTTGTCGCTTACAAGTTCCACATGACGGGTGAACTCATCCGCTAGCCACCAGATAGCGCCTCATTCGTCCTGTTCCAGAAAAACGTTGAGTCTTATGTGTCAACACTCTTAAAATAATAAAATAGCGGTTCTTAACTTATTGTTATGGCTTTTGGTGGTAATAGTGAGATGTAGTGAGACGTAGAATAATTTAAATAGAAGTCAAATTAAAAATTAAAAACAAATTGTTACACACATAAGTTAACAGAACAGGAAATGTCAGTGTTTTGTCTTTATACAAAAGTAATGTAAGAGTTGATTGTTATAAGCAATTTTATAGAACCTAAACAAGAATTATTTATTAAATTATAAAAACTAATTCTTAATTGCTTCAAAAAATGTATGTTGGAAAACATACGTTGTTTTTTAGAGAAAATTAGGCGATATGTATGTTTCCAATTTGCAAAAAAAGATGTCTACGAAGTTCTATTCGAATTTTGTGCTTTGTTTTTCAAAAACTCCGAATTCTTTATAATCCTCAATAATTTTTGACCTAATTGAGATATTTATCGTTTTCTTCTTGTTTTGATAGCGTTTATTATCTTATTTTGAAATCCACAGAAAAATATAAAAAAGGTTTAAAATTAATAAAATGGCGGTTTTTCTAAATATATGAAAAGTCGCTTTTTCAAAAAAACCCACACTTATATTCTTTGCCAATTTTTGGTTGAATTTTAACTTTCATAAGGAAGATATCTTGTGAAATTTATGGGGGCTAAATAACTTTTGTCGACAGGAGAATTTTTGTTTGGTAAATTCGAATTTTCGAATTTTTCTCGCAAACAACGACAGATATGAAAAAATGTTGACATAAAACTTTGTACGTCTAAAAAAGTTCTATGCAAATAGCCCCTTGCTCTTTTGCGATATTTTTGCAGAAACTTTTCAAAAAGATTGCGAAGAATAAAAAGCTGGGATTTTCCAGAAAATATTTTTTTCATGTTCTCAAAATTTTATGAAATGAATAAAATATTTTCTGGAAAACGGCACCTTTTCATTCTTCCCAATATTTAAAGAAAGTTTCTGATAATAGAAGAAAGGCATCATATCAGCTTTATGCGGGCTAAACCATTCTTGAGGATGGGATAATTATTTTTTTCCTAAAAATTTAATTGTTGAATTATTCTCGCAAATGATGCAAAATATCGTAAAAGAGCAAGGGGCTATTTGCATAGAACTTTTTTAGACGTACAAAGTTTTATCTCAAAATTTTTTCATATCTTTCGTTGTTTACAAGAAAAATTAGAAAATTGGATTATATAAAAAAAATTCTGCTGGCGACAAAAGTTATTTAGCCCGCATAAAACCCACAAAATATCTTTAATATGAAACTAAACATTCAACAAAAAATTGGCAGAAAATATAAGTGTGGATTTTTTTTTTAAAGCAGCTTTTCATATTTTGTAGAAGAGCCACCGCCATTTTATTAATTTTGAAGCTTTTTTATATTTTTCGATGGGTTTCAAAGTAAGACAATAAACGCTATCAAAATCCAAAAGAAAACGATGAATATCTCGATTAGGTTATTATTAGGTTATTATTAATTATAATATTAGGATTTGTTATTTGTTGCAGGTGGGTTTAAAGAGACCTTATTTAGTCCCAGGTGTATGATAGTACTAATATTGTATGTTATTTAGTTGTGCATTTTAGAAAAATATACTGAATTTGTTGATTTTGCGAATATTTACTTATTTGTTTAATTCATTCATTCCTTGCCCCCCTCTTTTTCAACGTATATTTTGTAAAAGGAAGTTTATTTTATTCCTTGATAAAAAAATATGATACAATAAATATGTGCTTGAATTATAGGAATATTTCTACACAAAAATTTTAATTGGCTTGTTATATTTAGCCAAAAAAAATTTTCTCGTTCTTAAAAATTGAATTATTAAAATTTAGAATTTTTCAATTCCTAATTTATTATACTAAAAAAATATTGAGATACTATTACATTTGCTAATTTCATTATTCAAGTTTCTATAATATTTTTATATTATAATTTTTTCTTTTTACATTTTTTATTATAATATTTCGTTTTCTCTTAGGATTTTTATTTTGCCAATAGGGTTCTGACTAATTAATTTATATTTGTTATTAATAAATGTTATTCTTAATATATAGTACCTATTGAACATTTCATCAAAAAACACATACTTACTTCCACATGTTAAATACCTATTGATATTAACAAACATATGTAACGTTATAATTTTATATTAAAGTGCCATTAGAATAAATCAAAATATTATGAATATAAATTGTTTAACGTTTTTAAATGTTGCTTGCATTGTATGAAATTTTGAGAATACTGCGATATATAGCACTTTTAAAACAATGTTTTTTCAATAATCCTTTTAGATTTCAATGACTTTTATATTTTTCAAATATCAATTACCCATCAAAGAGTTTTTGGTCTTAATTTTGCAAACTGAAATGATCGGGAATGTTTTTATTTAATATTAATTATTGACTTTTCCATAAGACCAATGCTTTTCTGGAACAGGACGATCGACGCGCCGCCCGACGGATTAGTTCACCCGTGAAGTGGAACTTGTAAGCGACAACTACTTTTCTCAGTAGTCGGATAGGGCTGATCTTAACTGATTTCTTTCCCATATGTCAACTAGTGTCTCTCCTGTACCACATTCATTGCACATATTGTGCGCAGAGGTTTCATGCCAATCGCGTTAATTTTACTCTTGTCCTTTTCTTAACAGGTCCATGTCTCACTACCCTATAGTACAGTCGGTACAAACATATAATTGAGGCGCCGGATGCAAGAAGGAGATATAGAATAATTTGCTGGAGTGGGGAGGCCCCTGAGACCTCGAAACTAAAGTATTAAATTTTAATTTTTGAAATATGTATCCTGAGTGAAAATTTAATTTCGCATCTTTTTCTCCTCATAAAGAAAGTTGTAGCTTTTTTATTTTCCGGATTATTTACGAAAAATTGTTTTTTTCTTTGATCAAAATATTTTGATTTTTTTCACTTCAACTCTCCACAAATTGGCAGGTTTTTGATATTTTGTAATAAAACTTATGAGAAATATGCATTGTCATGTTCTGCGACCGATGACGTTAGCAAAAGTTCATAATGTTCATTTAAAAAATTGTTAATCATTTTTTTCCAAGACGGTGCATAATTCGTGCACAAACAATTTCAAGCGTTTCGGGAGTCGAGCGAATTTTGAGGAAGCGAAAACTGTCAGCGAGAAAGTTGTTCAGAAAGGTTCAAGGAAGTTTTCTGGGAAGTTTTAGCTCAATTGAAATAGTAGTTAACAAACTGCTGATGTTTTAATTTGCCGGCGCGATGGAATTTACTCCGCGTAGACTACAGCCCCGCCGGTAAACCGCTACCCCAGCGTTAGGTACAACTGTGCCTCACAGCCCGTCGAGATTTTGTAATTAAAAAAAAGTACATATAAAAATGATTGTTTATTAATAACAATAAGTACTAGTATTTATTAATATAATATTCCAATTAAAAAAATTCAAGTTTCTTTCCTTCTCCAAACGAGTTTTATTTTACTAAGATATTTCCAATGTAAAATACAACAATTTAGTTTGCACACGGAAAATCCGAAGTTTGAAAATAATATTTAGACTGCTCCAACTTTTGGTACTTTGAAGCGTTTTTGTAATAATTTCTAAACATATTTTACAAAATCGCACTGTTTCATTTTATTTTTTCAATTTTGTAAAAATCGCTTTCAAAAATATAGTTGGACCAAAAATAGAATACTTATCCAATAAATATTTTGATCTATGATTCACATTTCCCCCTACACAATAATAATGTATCTATTTAATAATGTCATCATTAACATTACTTCAATAATTGAAAATATATTTGGAAAATTAGGCAAGACATTTTTCAAGTCCACCAGAGTCTCACTATTTGAACGCGCGATCGTACGCGTTATATGAATTCCTAGAATTGCTGGTCCCCGCAGTTTCTCAGGGGGCAGGGCGAGAGACGGTTGTGACTCCGCCTCTGAAGGGACGCATGCAGTACTACTCAGTCAAGTAGATTGCGCAATATTATGGAAACGGTTCAGGCGGCCCTGACTGTTTACGTTTCGCTGTACGCGCTATATGAACAAGGCTATTTTCAGGTAACCCCCGAGATTGTTCATTAGGGTGACCAGAAAAAAACACTTTTGGTTTTCTTACGAGTGAAGGGCAAATAGCGGTAGTTTATGCGATTGTAGAAGCCAGATTTTTGTTTTTAATTTTGAACAATATTTAGAGGTGGCCCATCGTCTTTGAACTTCTTATGTAATTAACATGGGCAAACTCAACTTTTTTTCATTTAAGATTTTAACCACGAAGTTATTCACTTTTTAATTTGAGCTTTTAATATGTTGTTCTTGAGGTTCTCAGAATCCACATAAAAACATTTTTTCAATGAAAAATTCATAAAAAACATTAATTACGGTTGCTTGAAAAGTGCCATTTTCACTGTTTTCTACTGTTTTCAAAGCCTAATAACGGCCCTAATAATATATATCTTATACTGAAATTTTAACAATATTTTCCTCGAAGGTTGAAGATCATATTTTCTAAAAAAGCAGATTAGGAAAAATATAAATAAGCCTGCAATAATGAAAACAAATCTGAGTAAATTTTTGAAATTTTACAGGTCTACGACTCAACCTGTTTAATTTTCGGGGCGGAGCGCTCATCAGCTCGGCCATAAAAGTCGATCCCAGTGGGTCCTGACACAATAAACTCATAAAGCAGACCCTTTTTCGGCAAGCGTTCTTTAGCCATATTTCCCTTTTTCAGAAAAGTGAATAATAATAATTCAGGGGACGCTAACTCACATCGATGAAAAGAGCTGATGTTGCACCTTTACGATCGACTCTTCACTTACCGAAATTGTCAGCTTTTGCAATGACAACTTTTAAAGACGATGGGTCACCTCTAAATATTGTTTAAAATAAAAAAAATCTGGCTTCTACAATCGCATAAACTACCGTTATTTGCCCTTCAATCCTAAGAAAACCAAAAGTGTTTTTTCCTGGTCACCCTATTGTTCATCTATCGAGACTCTGGTGTATTTTAAGCAAGAACTGATTGACTAATTTATTATTATATACCACATTTCTGCGCCAACGGCGATACCACGCTGAAAACACCAGTTCTCGTAAGATCACTGAAGTTAAGCACTGTTGGGCGCGGTTAGTACTTGGATGGGTAACCGTTCAGGAATACCTGCGTGCTGTTGGCCCGTCGTGGGTGTGGTGGGCCCACATTGGTAGTAAATATCCACCTAGAAACACTACCCGAATCGGGTAGTGAGGCAATGAACTTTCGAGTTCGAACTGCTAATCTATGTATGTATACCACATTTCTGCTACATTTTAGAACATTTCTTTCCCACAAACTTTCATGCTTCGTTCGTTTTCTCACATTCGTAGATTTCAAATTATTTTCCATTTTTCAATTGGAAAACTTCACTTTATTTATGTAACAGAACTTCAATAGCTATCAGAATAATTTTTTCGAACAACTTTTATCTTTTTTATATCACGTAATATTTCTACGATCTGCTCTGCTAATCGAAAGAGACTAAACTAAACTGATATATTTTATTTTTGGTAAAAAAACAACCCACAAGCCTATATAAGTATATTTACAAATAGAGGTCAGACGGAGGACACGCCGAATACAAAAAAAAATTAGAGATATTGCTTATTTTTAAGACTTTTATGAAGTTCATGTTCCTAGAAGTGGCACAATTGAATAAAAATATTTTTACCAGAGAAGAGGAACTATTTATTATAAACCATGTTTTTTCATATTCTTCGTATTCTAATTACAAAATCTCGATGGGCTGTGAGGCACAATTGCACCTAACGCTGGGGTAGCGGTTTACCGGCCAGGCTATAGTATATGCGGAGTAAATTCCATCGCGCCGGCAAATTAAAACATCAACAGTTTGTTAACTACTATTCCAATTGAGCTAAAACTTTCCAGAAAACTTCCTTGAACCTTTCTGAACAACTTTCTCGCTGACAGTTTTCGCTTGCTCAAAATTCGCTCGACTCCCGAAACGCTAGAAGTTGTTTGTGCACGAATTATGCACCGTCTTGGAAAAAAATGATTAACAATTTTTTAAATGAACATTATGAACTTTTGCTAACGTCATCGGTCGCAGAACATGACAATGCATATTTCTCATAAGTTTTATTACAAAATATCAAAAACCTGCCATTTTGTGGCGAGTTGAAGTGAAAAAAAATCAAAATATTCTGATCAAAGAAAAAAAACAGTTTTTCCTAAGTAATTCGAAAAATAAAAAAGCTACAACTTTTTTTATGATGAGAAAAAGATGCGAAATTAAATGTTCACTCAGGATGTATATTTCAAAAATTAAAATTGAATACTTTAGTTTCAAGTGCTCAGGGGCCTCCACACTCCAGCAAAATAATTCTAGATCTCCTGCTTGCATCCGGTGCCTCAATTATTCCCTATAAGGCCTAAAGAGGGCTTCTTTCTATTCACATATAATCTGTCCTTTTTTCTATCAATTAGTAAAAAGGCCTAACGACGAATTCGTTGTATTCAACAAAAATCTGTATCTCCTTATAATCCGTGCCCCTAGTCTAAATTTGGGTTTGGGTAAAATTTGGTAATTCCTACCCTAATAGCACGGAACGTTCCTGGGACGTTCCCGGAACGTTCCGCGGGAACTTTCGGAACGTTCCAGCGGAACGTTCCAGGAACGTTCCCGGAACGTGTAAAATGTCCGCCGCTTGGGAACGTTCCAGGAACGTTCCACTGGAACGATTGAGTTTCAATCGTTCCCAATCGGGACAATCGGTAGCAGGATTTCCAGGTTATGAAGTGGCAATTTGATGGCAGCACTTTCGTCTCGCGGGAATTATTTGAAAACGTTTATTTACTTTTTTTCGAGACAACACATTTTAAGCAATATGTTCATGAAAAAAATTGAATAAATGTTTTGTAATAATTTCCGTGAGCTGAGAGTGCTGTTATCAACAAATTTTCCAATGTGGTGAAGTTTTTTCATCAAACTATTCATTTCATTGTCTATAATTTTGTATAAAAAACGTGTACTTTATTAAATAAATTGATTAAAGTATTTTAGATACAGAACAATTAAAATTAACTGAGAATCAAGCTATTCAGATTCTTTCTCATCTTCTAATATCCTACGGATATTAGCATTTTTACTTTTTAATTCGTCACCCTCTGTCCCACTATCACTCTCACTTGGAAGATTCATCATTTTAATTTAAAATTCATCTTTTTTTTGGTGAAACTGCAACTATTTCGTTGGAAATCGATATTTTGCATTTAAAAATTAAACTATTTGTTTGAAAATTTATGTATTTTGTGGAAAATTTGACTTTTTTTGTAAAAAGATAATCTTTTTGGCATAAAATTCAACTATTCTTTTTCTTTGAATGTTTTTTGATTGAATATATATATATTTTTTTAAATGAAAATGTAACTATTATTGCAGTTGAATATTCCATAATTTTAGTTAAAAATTCTTCTCTTTTTTTGAACTTTTTTTCTTGCCTAAAAATTTATTTATTCAATTTTTGGTAGAAAAATTATCTTTTTTTGGTTTGGTTAAACATAAATTTTTTTTAATTGAAATTTAATTATTTAAGTTTTGGTTGACAATTTATATTTTTTAGTAAAAATTAATTTTTTTCCTTGAAAATTTAACTGTTTCAGTTGAATATTCATTGTTTTAGTTGAAAACTCTTATGTTTGGTTTAAAAATAAAATTTTTTTTTTACTAAAAATGTTACTATTCCATTTTCGGTTAAAAATTATTTTTTTTTTTGGTTCAAAATTCAACTATTTGGTTGAAAATTTGTCTTCTTTAATCAACAATTCAAATATTTTGTTGAAAATTCATGTATTTTGTTGACAAATTGTATTTTCGGTACAAAATAATTCTTTTTATTTGAAAATTAATCTTCTGGTTTAAAAATTCATCTTTTTGGTTGAAAATTCAAGTGATCCAGTTAAATATTCATAATTATAGTTAAAACTTTTTTTTTAATTTAAATATTCAGTTGAAGATTCATAATTTTATTTGAAAATTCATCACTTTGGTTGAAAATTCAACTTTTTTGTTGAAAATCCGTTTTTTTTGTTGAAAATTAATTTTTTCAACTAAAAGTTTAACTATTTCATTTTTTTTTTGTAAAAAATTGATATTTTTAGTCGAAAATTTAAATATTTTTAAAAAAATTATTTATTTTGCAATGTTCTGCTTGTTGTGTTAAAGGATGTTCAGAATGAACGTCATGAATTAAAATAAATGTTTGCGTTTTGCGGCAAATATGAATATGTTACTTTTAGTTGACTGGGAAAATTGAACAACTTGACCGGGAATTTGAAATCGTCCGCCGAATCGCCACCCTTGAAAATGTCTGTGCTCGGGGAAGGAAAACCAGTTGTTGCGATGATTCCTGCATGTATTTAATACAATTTTGAACTATTTCACCTGTAAATACTACAATTTTTAATGTTTAAATTTAAAAATAGTTTAATCTGTAACAGTTTTTAAATAGTTAAATCTCCAAGTCCATTTCTGTCAATTATTGTTAATTTATTTGAATTTTTAATTACATAAAGCATTCTGAACAATCTAATACTATAAAATAAAAAATTTGAAACCTTTAAAATTCAAAGATTTTAAGATTAGGCATTGCAAACCAAATTATTTGTAATATTCAAAATTGAGTATTTTAAATATTTAAACTAGAAATTTTCGAGAATTTCAAATCAAACTTATTTATAAATTCAAAATTGTTATGCTGCAAGACATTTAAAAAGATTGGATAAGTTTTTCTACTAGAAATTAAAAGAATTTAATGAGTTACCTACACTTTATTTAGTCCGAGTTTCAAAATATTGGCGCCATTGTACGTTCTAATGATTTCAATCGTTTTCAATTGGGTATCCATTATTGTGAATCAGAGGTTAAGTTGTCACTACAGCATTTTGATATTGCGATAATTATTTACAAGCGGTTTTTTACGCTTTCAAACAAAAAATGTCAACAATATGAATTTAAAAAGAGGTAAATAAACGTTTTACAATAATATACACGCTAAATCAAACTACTACTGCCTACTTGATGAAGACACTATATCACTGTCACATCCTTAGATGGCATGATTTTTACGTACCGTTAGCCCACATAATTTCGACTCTTCATTCAGTAGACCGCCTGAACAAACATTTTATTTTTTGAACTTGAAATTTTTGTTGAATTGTTAAAAATTTAATTTCCAACCTATAAACACGTGCGCGTCATGTGTGTTACAAACGAAAACTGCAGAGGGCGTACTGCAGGCAAGTGCATTTACTCAATTCAACCCGATTGGAAACAATTGACACAATTAGCAACAATTTAAAACGATTCAACTTTTGATCACTCTTAATCGTTATGAATCGTGTCCAATCGATTATTTCTAGAAGGGACTTCAATTTCAACAACTTATCTAACCAAGAAAAAATGCTATTAGGGTTGTGTTCCAAAATATGCAGCCGGGAGCAGTGCACCGTAACCGTGAGCAGTGTTAGTGTCGCACGTGCGATTTTTATTATTTTTTTACATTGTTCGACCACTTCAAGAAATTTACCAAAAACATATTGGGTGTGGTGAGCCCACACTTGTAGTTATTTATAACTACAAGAAAAACCTAGAAACACTACCCGAATCGGGTAGTGTCACGTCTACCCTGAAAGGGAAATGGTTTAATGGTATATATATATATATATATATATATATATATGTTATAAAGGATATTCTAGGAAATATTTCTGTAAAATATGAGTGTGGTTACTCTAGAAGATAACCTCAAAAAAATTTTTGTAATTCAAATTTTTTTTTGCCAGTACTTTATGTCAAAATTATAATTTTTTTGTTGAAAATAGTCTCATTAGTTCTACAAACATATATTTTGTTCATCAAAATCGGCCAAGCCGGTTTCAAGAGAAACCACTTTTTTTTTTATTTCCCCCTCCATAACTCCCACAAAAATGCATTTTCATGGTTCTTACTGGGAGAAATTTTACTTCTCACTCATACGAACGCATTGCAGGAAATTCAAGTTAATATGTGCGGGAGCAGATTTTATATGCTTACCCGGCTAGGCCCTTTCCAAGTAAATGTTCATAAATGGTAAAATATATAAACCTAGGAATATAATATAAATATAATTATATAAACTTGCATAAAATCTAAGAAACTATGTTTAAAATTAATATATGAGCACGTCAGAGCAAAAGAAAGACTCCTCAGAGTCGTGAGGAAAAACGAGACAAGTACCTTTAGAAAGAGAAACTCTTACGCAGAATGCCTGAAGAGCAAGACAGCGCAACGATAATTGTCTCGTTTTTCCTCACGACTCTGCGGAGTCTTCCTTTTGCTCTGAGGTGCTCATATAATGGTATGATATATTTAACATGGATATATTTATTTGTGCTCAATTTATGAGCACTTTGCTTCCTCATAGATGGAGGTTTCTCAATAATAAAAAAAAAAAATGTCACTTTCAATACTTAAGTTGATGTTGCTGTCTTGCCGAAAATCTTATTTCCAGAAAATCTGGGAAACCATCAAAAGGTTAATCAAAATGTGTATTGTTACTAATACCGTCATACGATCGTAATAATGAGGGGAAAGCTACTCATTAATGTTTTTTTAAGGACAACTGAAATGCTTTTTAAAATTGTATTTCTGATAGAATTATTTCTAAATACTTCTAGAAAGTAGATTAGAAAAATTTGCGTCATATGGTTCCAGCAATTTTAAGTTATCAAGCCTCAAGTCAACTCGAAGTTTCGAGTTTTTTCAACATTCAGGTCCTACTATATCAGTACTTTCAAAACTAAGTTCAATCACTTTATTGCATGCAATCATTTTCAGTCGACTTACATTTATTTGAAATAGCTTTGAATTAAATTGAAATTACTTTTTGATAACACATGCACAAACAGTCCCTCTTTTCGTACTGAAAAATATGCCAAAAGTGACACTTTTTAGTAAGGTATGAAAAAAAGTACTGCGCATGTGTAAATCAACCATAGTTTCCTTTCGACACACTAGTTACCTTTTTCGCGTACTTTTTTTAGTCACTTTTTGTATACTTTGGTCAAAGATATTTTTGGTTACCTATGACAACGAGTGAGAATTACGGTCAGCCATTTTCTAGTCGTGCTCAGTTATTTGTTTGGATGTGAAAATATAAAAATGAGTTCGAGTCGTAACACTT
Source organism: Andricus curvator (assembly GCA_932195095.1). Lineage (NCBI taxonomy): Eukaryota > Metazoa > Arthropoda > Insecta > Hymenoptera > Cynipidae > Andricus > Andricus curvator. The sequence continues at coordinate 29,007 of CAKNYM010047059.1, read as the reverse complement.
TTCGCAAATAAATCTTTGCGATTTAAAAAAAGCTTATTCTCTTCATAAATAAATATTTTTAATTATTATGTTTACCATTATTATTCTTCAATTTATTTGTAATACATTTTGGAAATATTATTTGGTTCGGAAACAGGTTTAAATTATTTTTTTCTGCATTTCTTATAAAAAGTAGTATGTGACACTCGTGCGAAAAAGCGGACATCCATGAAGTTTGTGTAGTTGACTTTTCTACACTGAGGTTCATTATGCAAAAGTAATCGTAGGTGGCAGCACCGAGCCGAGTACAAGACCCTCTGTCGATGAGACGAAAAAAATATGGTGCTAGGTGTACGCTTGCTTATAATTAAATATATGAGGGTAAATAATCTTTAAATATATGTTTGGTGCTTATATACCAAGGCAATTTATACTTTTAGTGGAAATTATACATACAATAGGATATATGGTGAACTATAGTAAACCTAACCTCACTTTGCATGTGATGATAAATATTGATAAAAAAGTTTAAAAAATATATTTTATTATGTTTACAAGGTATAAATGGAACTTTATACTTATTAAAAAAATTTATTTTCTTGAAATTCGTATCTCATTGACAGAGGGTCTAGTACTCGGCTCGGTGCTGCCACCTAAGATTAGTTTTGCATCATGAACCTCCTTGTAACACAATGTACTATTTGTTCACCCGATAAAATATATCTTTTTTACTCTTGTTCACAAAAACATGAATATCTCAGACAAACTGGGCCCTTTTCTTATGTTCCGTTACATATTGTGATTTAAAAACTTTGAAAAACTCCTGACTTAATGAAGAAATCTGATCAAAAAAATATATATGAAACTTGAGAAGGATGTGCATTAGAATGGGCCGAAAAAACCTTTTTTCGAGTATGCGAATTCTAATAGTGGTTAAAAGTTTTATATTCCCAACAGTAGTAAGCACTCCAAATCTTAGTTCGATGGGATAATATCTTCTGTTCTGTGTAGTTATTTAAAAATTCAAATTTTGGAAAATTTAAAAAAATTTCCTATTGACCAAAAAATTATGTTGCATTTTTTACAGGTTCAGTTTGTAGCAATGAATAACAATATGAAATAAAAAAATAAAATTTATTTTCAAGTTAAAACTTTTTTAAATGTGCAAAAAACGAGTTTTTTTAGATTCCCTACTAAAAAAAAAGTCAGGAATCGTCACAAATGGTCAGAAGTTCTGACGATTCCTGAACATCCTGACCATTCCTGACGAGTCTGACGATTTCTGAAGATATGCTAATTCACATCCTATCAGGTAGCTCATCGGCTAGGACCGCAGGTAGGCCAACCCAAAAGGATTAAAAATTGAAAATAATTTTTTTTTCAATGTTGCATATACAGATTCAAAAGTTACAAATTCAGAATCTACGGGTTTCGAGGATTTCAGATACCTAAAAATTTTCCTAAAAAGTTTAAAATGAGATTAAATATCATGTATCTTGTAAAGAGAAAGAGATACGTCAAAACGGACAAAATTTTCAAATTCACCTTGCAGAGTCATTTAATATATAAATATTAATAATTAAATATGAGTAAACAGAGAATATGCACAAATAAATATAAATAAATAATATAAATAATCTGGGAAATATAAAAGGGATTAGGTTTTATGGCATTCTATTCTTGGACCCGTAATAAAAGGATTATCCTTCGAACCCAAGCTCTGACGATTTCTGAACATTCCTCACGAATTCTGACTTTTCCTGACGATTTCTGTCGAGAAACGTAACAAAAGTGGTCAGAAATGGTCAGAAGTCCTGACTTTTTTTCTGACGATTCCTGACTTTTTTTTAGTAGGGTTGTGCCAATTTTTTGTTGAGATGAAAAGAAATTTTTCCTGGTTTAAAAATTGTGAATCGGGGCCTTTTTTAAGCCATTTTTAGATCTTGCACGCCACGAATGTTGTTGTTGTATGACAGCAAAAGAATGGAATGTTTCTTCCATTCAAGCTAAAGAAATTTCAAGCACAAGTTACAATTTTTTCAATGAAATATGCGGTTAACACAATCCAAGAAACGTTTCTTTTACCATTTTAGGAAAATTCTAACTTAAGTAGAAACTAGAAAAAAAAACAAGAAACAAATTTGCTTTTAATTTCTAATTTTATATTATTATTCACTACCAAAAACGGTACCTACAAAAAATTCAACATAACTGTTTTGTCCATAGGATTTTTTTTTAATTTTCCAAAATCTGAGTTTTTAAATCCATACACAGAACAGAAATACTAACCGATCGATTTAAAATGTCGAGGGCTTACTGTTCATGGTCAAATACAACTTTTACCTACTACACCAGAGTCCCTCTATAGTAGTTCCCTCTCTAAGAGACAAGGCGGTCCAAGGGGACGAGACGGAGGCGTTTGTAAGGTCAGCGGAGTTGCGATGTTTACGGTTTGGCGCTATAAGAAGCCACAAGCAAGAAGGAGAAGAAGAGCGGTTTGTATATTTCATCTATAGCATCTTTGTTGATTGAGGGTACCCCCGAGACGGCTGCTATAGAGGGACTCTGGTGTATTAGAATCCGTTACTCGAAAGAAAGGTGTTTTCTTGTGTATACTTCTAAGGATGTAACTGCTAAAGCTGAAGAAAGAACATGCAAATTTGTTATGAGTGTGAGATATGCCGAACGCACTATGAATTGCATGATTCTCGTAGGCATGTGTAAGCGCCTGTTTATGCATGTGCCTTTGAATTTGTGTGTATGTGTGTGTTGCGATAAGTGCCAAATTTCGCTAGTAAATGTGCTATCGAGCACTGAGCGGCGGCATACTTATGATTCTGGAAAAGTCCAATATAATAATAACTGTGAATCGAGGAATAAATGGATTATTGTGAACTGTAAGAGACTATCGAGTGGAGTGATGAAACATTGTTGTATAAACTCATAAATAACGTCTTTGAAACAATAACTGAAGAAAACATGTTTTACAAAATTAAGGAAGGTTATTCTAGGTCAACAGCTAAATCAAATTCAGACACTAATTTAAAATTGTTCATACCTGAATACTACGCTTTTTGGTTTCTGTGAAGGTGAAAGCGTCCAAAAAAAGGGTTTCAGGGAACAATACGGGATCATCTCTCTTGATTGGCATGCCTGAATGACTCCAAGTTGTTCTTGGTATGTGTAAACATAAGCACTTTGGTAATTTTCCTAGGGTCAGAGTTTTGAAAGCCGTACACCGAGATCCACAGCCGTCACATTGCACATCTTGTATAACTTCGCTAGAGACAAGACGAGCCAACAACTCGTAAAGCGTGTGCCTTCGCCAAGTCAATTCGCCTCCTGCAGGTGGTAGTGGCAAAGAAATGCTATCCAATTTATCGTACCGAACAGCAGACTGTAAATAAAATATTCACGTTCTTGTCACATGCGAAATCATTGTTTTCATCAAACATACAAATGTATACATTAAATAGACTTGTTTCAATTGTCCAATACAATATACAGTTATACTAAAATTTTGAAAGTCTCATATCTCCTAAATGGTGTATCGCAAATTTGATTATTTACGCTGGAGTATAGGCCGTGAGTGCAATACTTGACACGTTGGGGGCAAAACAATTTGATTACAGTCGAATCTACTATAAACGAACTATGTATGTGGAGGATCTCAATTCACTCAACCGATCATATCGCTGTGTTCAGTCAAATGACTAATCCTCTCCTCCAGTTAATATAAGCCGGCACTAAAAAAACGTATGCAATATTGGTTAGTAAGGATAACGTAGTGCGCATCTCTATGTTGGTGATTTCCTTGTGTGAAACAAGTATTCAAAATTTTGAACAAGATTACCAAATGCCCCTAAAATTTTGTTTTATAATATAAAAATAGATTCCAAAAAACTGGAGTAAATCTGCAAACTCGATCAAATTAAAACATGTAGCAAATTGTCTATAAATATTTCTATATGAAAGGGATTTAAACTCTTAATAGTAAGAATCTCATATATGGTTCATTTCTGTGATAAGATGCTTAAGAATGCGTTTTAATGTGAAATAAGAGTAGTAGTAATAAAACATCCAGCTGTCGTTTTTGAGCACCGATCTTTGTTTTGATTACAATACCTTTGAAAATAAGTTAACTTATTTACGTCAATCCTTTCAAAATAGTTCACAGGTATTCTATACCGATGCATCCCTGCTCGTATTACTTGAGAAGATAAAATCCGTAATAAATCCGTAGATATTGAACACAAAGTCGGTTATAAAGGTGTATAGAAGGAGTATTAATTGCTGTAGGTATAGACCTTCTTATTTTGACTTTAAGGACCCTAGAATTTTCGAGCACTTACATGTTAAAGTTATTAGAAGCTTCAAGAACTTCAATATTGAATTCCCCACAAGTGAATTCGGAAGAATCGTTTGAATCTCTGGAATGGGAAGCAACAGTCCCTCGAAGTTCTACAGATTCCGTTTTTTCATGTTGAGCATTTGGAGCTGAAGGGCACTGGAAATCGAAATCCAAGCCAAGCGAGACAAGGTGAGCCGTTCCTTTTTTTCTTCCACCTCGAATTTCACTCAAAAGAAAACCTAGACCTTTCTATTTCCCATTATGAATACTTTTTCCGTTCTCAAGATATTGCACAAATAAGACACTGAACATATTCAAGTCGCGACTAGCAATACATTTTCAATAAGTGTTTATCTATATGTTTAATACGTGTAATTATGTGACTCCGGTCACTCAATAATATTATTCGAGAGCAGGAAACATATTATGCCCTCGTAGATAAAAAAATAGCCATTTATCATCGAAATCGATTCGTACTCTTCACTCCATACGACTTGGTTTAAGGCCATGTTATACATGAGTCACGTGACTTAAATTATCGATAATTTTTTTTGCAACAACTCACGTCCACACCGAATGAGATATCGAGTTGAAATTTTGGGGGAAAGCCTCAGGAAACAATAATGTACGTTTGTATACAACATTTGGAACGAAATTTAGAAAAAAAATTTTTTGAAGAAATTAAAACCGGAGCAATATCGGCATTTTTTGTGCAACAATTCATGTCCACACAAAATGAGGTATCGAGTTGAAACTTTGGGGAAAGCATCAGGAAACTGTAATCTGCGTTTGTATACAACATTTGGCTCGAAATGTTGAAGAAAAAAATGTACTGAATAAGGAAATTCACAAAAATTCCGACCGTGCTGTAGAACTCTGTAACCAATTTTCAATGTTCCCAATGAAAAATTTTTGAGGTTCTGGCTCACATGTCTTGAGGAAAATTATGCAAACATCGGATGCAAAAATTACACTTGATAATATTTGCTGGTTTGGTGCAAATAAACAAATTGATATTTGATATATCCATGGTGTCAGCACTGTTGATAATGCAGATCGCTTGATTGCCGGTCGATATTTGTTATTCCAATAATAACTTTTTTTTTCTTCCCCAACTCTATGCTTTACCGCACACTGTCCTTTTATATTTATTAATATTTTCCCAAATTTTTTCCGCTCTCTTTTAACTTTTATTTTTAAATATGGGACCAAATATATCGATCTCAGGACTGGCTGGGTCACGTGACTAATGTATAACATGGCCTTAACGGTTTACATAATATAAAGATAATACAAATAACATTCGCCAATGTCCAGAAATACGTCAACGGATTCTGCGACCTCTATCGACGAGGGCATGGCATCTCGGTATCCATTAGGCAACTCCTTCATTGCAAATACTATGGAGAATCATAATCAAACCCAAAACTTTCCTCGGGCATTACAAGACCTCGGAGCATGTCAGACCTGCTAATGGATCTCTAGAAAAAAGCGTTATCCTTTCGCCCCTGCGAGGGGAGAACATGTGAAGCCAAGCTCTATACGCGGATGGGAAGGGAGAACCTAGTCGAGCGGATTCCTTCTCTGCGACTGCTCCAGACTCGCACTCTTCTCGCTAAGACATCAAAACCTCTGCTCTCTGAGAGAAATATTGAAAAACGCAAGGCATGGGCTAGGGAAAACTAGCGAAAGGGGCCTTCCCACTCCCCAGATGCCAACCCCATTGAAAATGTGTGCTGAATTATGAAAGCCCAACTCGCTGGAAAGCCTATCCACGATTTCAAACAACTGATGCGCGCTATCCGCAGAATTTGTTCGTGTTTGTCCACGGACTACGCGGAAAGGCTGGTTGAAAGTATGCCAAGAAGGGACCAGGCTATACTTGACAACGATGGGGATTATGCGGCATATTAAATACTTGCGACTTGTAATTTTGAATATACTTCAATGTAAAAAAAAAAAATTAAATAAATATCTTTCATACTTTTTGAAAAATTGCGGTTCCTTTCTTCTGAAACAGACTGTATATATATATTTAAATGTAGATTGTTGAATAAAAAGTATGTAATTCATCTTGAACGTAATTTTTATTGAAATAAAAAAAGTGTTTTTAAATTAACGCATTCGAAAAATATTTTATGTTTCAAGCCTCATAAAAACAATCGTGCATTTTCTGAAAATCATTCGACTTCACACTTTAAAATTTTCTATTTCAGTGGTGATTTCAAAGTTAACTTGTCCTTTATATATATACCATTAAGCCATTTCCCTTTCGGCGAGCCTCAAGGGGTAAGCGTGACACTACCCGATTCGGGTAGTGTTTCTAGGTGGATAGTTTCTTGTAGTAAAATAACTACAAGTGTGGGCTCACCACACCCACCACCGCCAACAGCAACGCAGTAGTATCAGACAGTCACCCATCCAAGTACTAACCGCGCCCAACACTGCTTAACTTCAGTGATCTAACGGGAACTGGTGTTTCCAGAATCTCAATTTAAAACTGTTTAATAACTAAGAATTTCAATTTCAAATATTTTGAAAATGTTATATCTTTTAATATTTTAGACAGTATTTCACGCTAATTAATTTTACGTAATAGGAACAAAAGGATAAATATGACATAAAATGTGACATTTCTTAAATTGAAAAATTGAATACATGAGAATAATGAGAGAGACTCGAGAAAAATAAATACAAATAAACTATACAGATAAAGACCAAAAGAGTAAAATGTTACAGGATGAACAGAAAAAGTTTTGTGTGAAAACATTTTAAAATAAAATTTTCGTTGCGGAAGAAATAGGAAAAAACAAAATATTCTTTATCCACCTTTTCATAAAAAAAAAAAAAAAAAAAAAAATTGATTAGCAGTTTGAACTCGAAAGTTCATTGCCTCACTACCCGATTCGGGTAGTGTTTCTAGGTGGATATTTACTACCAATGTGGGCCCACCACACCCACGACGGGCCAACAGCAACGCAGTATTCCTGGATGGTCACCCATCCAAGTACTAACCGCGCCCAACAATGCTTAACTTCAGTGATCTTACGAGAACTGGTGTTTCCAGAGTGGTATCGCCGTTGGCCTTTTCATCAATCTCTTTATAATTTCAAAAACTGCGCTTTTTCTATCAAAATCGGGAGAATGTATAGTAGGGATATTTTTCAGTATGTTCAATGTATATTTTCTACTCATTTTTATTTTGAAAAGTGCAATCTACAGCGGTCTTTCGTTTACCGCACCAGAAATTGAGGTTACGTGTCACTATTTAATCAAGATTTTCAGAATGTCACGTAACCCTAACTGGATTATGTCAATTTCGAAATAAAATGTTGTCTAATTTGCTATACACATTTCGATAAACATATAGCAATGAGTAAAAAACATTTCTCTCTTTTCACTTGGAAAAAAAGTATTTATTTGCCTTCAGTATATCTGCCAGGCGAAACGTTCACTCGAAACTATACAGCGAACACAAAAACCGTTTGCAATCCGAAATAATTTTACGTACATATAATAAATTACAAATAACTAAGTGCCCACGAAGAAGAAGACTGCAAATTGTCAACATTCAATATAAACGACCTAGCCTAACCACCGCAACCGAAAGGAACGCCGTGTTGTATGGATATGTTTCTTGCGTCGTGATCAGGCGGGAACTTGGAACTGTTTATTTAAAACCTGATCCGTAAATATAGAATAAGCAGGTTAAAATAAATTAAAAATCATTTGTTTGAATAATAAAAATAACAAACACATAGTTGTCTAATATCGAACTTGCAAAAATTTGTTTCTTTTTGGTAATTTATAAATTGTCGGCCCAATAAAAATACAAATATGTTTTTAAAATTAAAATTTATATTTGACATCTTTTTAATAGTAGGAAAATAGTTGAAATTTGTAGTATTTTCACAATATTAATCATTTATATTATTATTTTTCAAAAATTCACCTATCACAATATGCGACTCATATGCCTCGCATATATGTGCCTGCACGAAGTGCGAGCAATAACGCTGCGTTTCGGCACGCATGGCGTGCCTCGCATGCAGTGCGAGTAACGTGCCTCGCACGCTTGCTATCTGGTGGTAACGATCCGCCATATAAAAAATTTATATCTAATAATAACTACGGATTAGGCTTCCGTTTCCGGCATGAAAGTGTTAGGTAGCGGTAATTGAGTGGTGCTAATTGTAGTGAGTTTGCAGTGGAATTTGAGGTGAGTTGATGGGATGAGTGTGTTGGAGGGTTGTGTGAGTGAGGGTTTGTATGTTTAAAATAATTAAAGTGAAGAGTTGTGTGATATTTCGAGAGATTGAGACTATTTTGGGTAGGCTGAGAGGTTTAGCGTGAGGAGCAGGGTGGGGAGACAGGTGCAGCCGAGTAGCGGCGACAGGGAGGGATAGGAAGAGAGAAACACGGAAGAAGGTATGGTAGCAGGTTGAGGTAGCGTCGTGGTGACAGTAACTACGCAGTACGCAAGTTACGTTTTAATGGATTCAGACGAGGACGTATTCTGCACGCCGAAAAGTGAGACAAAAAGAATGGGGACAGTATAGGAAAACGGTAGATAGGGAGAGACTGAGGGCGGATAGTTTTGGCTCAATCGAACCGTTTATAAATAGGAAGAGGGATAGGGCAGAAAGAGGAAGTAGCGAAGACAAGTTAGAAGTAGGATCCACCCTGAAAAGCCCGAAAATGATCAGAACACCACAGGGAAAAGAACATAATAGAGCGTCAAATGATGATAGAGGTAATACAGATGAACGAAAAACGGCAGCAAGAAAGAGGAGAGGAAATAAAACAAGAAATTAGGAAAGAAATGGTCGAACTTAGAAAAGAGATGCGAAACTGGGAAGAAGTTCGAGAAAATTTAGAAAAAAGGATGCAGAATTTAGAACAAAGATTAGAAAAACAGGATGAGCATAATAAAAAGGTAGCACAATTAGAGGGTAGGATAGTAAAGATCGAAAAATCAAAACGGGAGTTTGGTGTATGGGAGAGTGGGAATGATGAAAGGGAAAGAATAAGGGAAATAGAAAAAAGATTAGAAAGGAAAGAAAGAGATGAAAGAAAAAGAAACATAGTGATAAAGGGTTTAAGATTAGAAGGGGAGGAATTGAAAGAAGGAGTGGAAATGTGCTAAAAAGGATAGATGCTAAAGTAGAGATAGAGGAAATGCGAAGTGTATGAAAGGAAACGTGAAGAGAAGAAAAAATGGTACTAGTGAAGCTAAAGAAATGGGAACATAAAAGGGAAGTGATGACAAAGAAGAGGTTGTTATATGGAAGCTCGGAGAGAATAGAGGATGATTTGACATGGGCAGAAAGGAATATGCAGTATAAGTTAAGGCAAATAGCGGAAGAGGAAAGAAGTATGGGAAAAAGAACGTGAGTTAAGTATGGCAGAATACAGCTAGATGGAGTACGGTGGGATTGGGACGAAAAAAGGGAAAAGATAGTAAGAAATGAGGTACCGGGAAACTTGAAGAGAAAGGAAAATAAGAAATAGTAAGAAGCAAAGAGAGACGAGACACGAAGGTAGGGAAGAATGGAGGATATATTACTGGAATATAGCAGGATTGGAGAGAAAGGATAGGGATTTTATGAGAAATTTTGCACAATGGGATGTAGTAGTAATGATGGAGACGTGGCTAGATGAAAAGGGATGGGAAAGAGTAAGGGGATGGTTACCAAGAGGTTACAAATGGCAATTTAAAAATGCAAAGAGGAAGAATAAAAAAGGCAGAGCAATGGGAGGAATGGTGATGGGAGTAAGTTACGAATGTATAACAGGGAAGGATAAGAAAGAGAGGAAAGAACAAAAAGAAGGATTAATAGTAGAAGATGTCCATATGGGAGGAGAGAAGTGGAAGATAGTGGGGGTTTATGTGAACGGTGATATGCAGGAGAAATAAGAGGAGATGAAAGAAATAATTGAAGAAAATAAAGAAGAGATTAGGCTTATGATAAGGGGAGGGGGGGATTTCAATGCGAGAACAGGAGATAGAGGAGGGAGGGAATAGGGAGGAGCCAGAGGAAGAAAATCCAAAGAAAAGATACTGAATGGGGAGGGAAAGAAATTGTTAAAGAGCTTGGAGGAGTTGGGATGGTTTATCATAAACGGAAATATAGAGGGAGATGAGGAAGGGGAATATACACGCTCAGGAGGTGAAAGGGGAACGGTAATTGATTAGGTGATAGTAGATGATGAGGTAAGAGAGATGGTCAAGGAACTAGAGGTAGGGGATTATATAGATCCGGATCACTTTCCCAGAATAGTGACATTAGAGGGAGAAAAAAGTAATAACAATATGGATAAAAAGGGAGTAAAGGTAAAAACAGCAGGAAAAGGGGATTGGTCAATGGAAGGAAAATAACAGTTTAAAGAAAAGGTCACAAATATCAAAATGGGAGAGGGTAATGTGGACGAGGAGATGGAAATAATGATAGGAGAAATAAAAAGAGGATTAGAGTGCAAAAGCAAAAAATAAATAAATAAAGGGGGAATAGAAGTGGATGGGATGAGGAATATAAAGAGAAAAAGGAGATCAGAAAGGAATTTAAAAAATGGAAAAGAGAAAAAAGTAGTGGAGAAGAATATAGGAGAAAAAAGAAGGAGTATACTGAGTTGTGTCATCAAAAGAAAGAGGAGGAGAATAAAATGTTTGAGGAAGAGGCGGGGAAGGCTAGGACGGAAGAAGAGGTTTGGAAGGTAGTAAATAGAGAGAGAAAAAGAAGAAAAAGAGTAAATCAGGATATTGAAATGGTAGAATGGAAAAAATATTTGATAGATTTGCTAGGAGGGGTAGAGAGAAAAGTTAGGAAAGGAGCGAAGCATGGCATGGATAATTTGTAATAGAGTATGGAGAGGAGAGGGGTGGCCTGAGTTATGGAAAGAAGGAGTAGTGGTACCCATAGTGAAGAAAGGCAAAGGGGAGGAGGAGGTTAATGGGTTATGGACAACATGTATGTTCTGAATTATCTGATAAATAAACGGATTGAAAGGGAGAAAGGGACAGCGATAGCAATATTCGTGGACTTACAGGCAACGTTCGACTGATTGGACAGAGTCGAGATAGAAAAAGTTATGGTGAAAAAGGGGATACCAGAGGGATTAAAAAAGAGAGTATCGGAAATCTTCAGAGAGACAAAAAGCAGGGTAAAAGTAGGAGACAGTTTCTGGTTAGTTAGAGGAGTAAGGCAAGGATGTCTTCTGAGCCCAATTTTATTTAATATATTAATCTCAGACCTAGAAGAAGAAATGAAGAGAAAGGGTTGGGGAGGAGTTAGGATGGGAGAAGAAAAGATATATACACTGGCATACGCGGACGATATAGTGTTGATGGCAGAGGATGAAGAAGGGATGACAGGCTTAATTACAGGATTTGAGAAATACTTAGATGGGAAAAACTTGAATTTAAATGTAGAAAAGACAAAGATAATGAGGTTTAGAAAAGGAGGAGGAAGAAAGAAAGAATGGACTGGGAGATGGAAGGGAGTAAAGTTAGAAGAAGTGAAGGAGTTTAAATTTTTGGGATATACCTTGAAAATGAATGGAGATCATAGAGTTCATTTAAGAGAAAGGATAAAAAAAGCGGCAGGGATAATGAAACAGATATAGGTAATAGGAAAAAGAAGGTTTAACAACGATTGGAGAAGGAGAATGTGGTTATTTGATACGCTGGTATGGTCGGTAATAGGTTACAAAGCGGAGATATGGGGATGGAAGGAAAGAAAAGAGATTGAAAGTTTACAAGAAAGGTATATAAGGTGGACGCTAGGAGTAGACTGGAGGACGCCTGGATATATGGTGAGAGAAGAAGCACAGAGAGATAAATTAAGTACTAGAGTGGGTAAGAGAGCACGGCAATTTGAGACGAACTTAAGGGAGGGGAAGGGAGGGGAGTTAGCGAAAAAGTGTTTGAAGGAGGTAGAAGAAAGGAGAGAGAGGGCAGTAGAACTAACAAGATGGGAAGAAAAAAGGAGGGAGTTTTTTAGTGCTAGAGATATAGGAGAGGGAAATGGAGGTAGCTATGAAGAACTGGAGAGAAGGGACAGGGAAAGACAATTAATGGAAAGATGGGGAATAATTGAGGAATCAAAATATAATAAATGGTATAATATGATAAGAAAGGAAGGAGTACCAAAGTATTTAGAAAAGGGATGGGGAGAGAGAAGATGGACCAGAATAGCAAGATTTAGATTGGGAAACGAGGTAAGGGGGGGGGGGGGATGTATTGGAAAAGGAAGAGAACAGAAAGTGCAGAATACGTGAATGGGAGGAGGAAACATGAGAGCATGTATGGGATGGATGTAGGAGAGGAATGGAAGATAAAGGAAGCTGGCAAGAGAATGTGGAAAATATTCTAGGTGAGGATGGAATGGGTGAGGAGCTGATGAAGGAGTTGGAGGGGGCTAGAAGGGCGAATGAGAAAGAATGAAAGAATGGATATGGAAAAATGACAAAAGAATGAGATAGAAGAGAAGTGCAAGTGAAGGAAAAAGGAAATGGAAGTCGCATACATTAGAAGCGTAAAGATCTGTAAGTAGTTACAAGTAGATATTATATAATAGTATAAGTAGGTTAAGATGCGGATGCGCTCGCTCTCACTCGCTCGCTCTCTCGCTTTCGATCGCTCACTCACTCTTCTGACAGTAAATTTGCGCTAGATTAATGTAGATGCGAGCTGCAGTTTGCACAGCATAAACAGACGTGCATCGGTGAGTGGGAGTCCAACGTAGTGTTATTGAAGCGAGCGCCGAGGTGGAGTTAGCGACGGGAGGAGAGAACAGCGCTCACTACACTGTGTTGGACTCCCGCTCACGCACCACAGTGGTGCGAAATTGGAAAAAGCTGGCCAAAATTCGAAAAAAAAAATTTATTATTGCAATTTGAACTGTTTTAGTCGGTAGAGTAGGATCCTCTGCGTTCATTTCAGATAACAGAGGGAGTTCAGTACCTCATATTGACGTCACGTTTCAGTGCCAACTTCACCTATTTTCGCGCTGCGTTAAAAGCTTCATTGAGAAATAAAGTGCGTCTCAGTGAAAAAGTTCACAAAATCACTTTGATTCGTCGATTTGCAATGCAACAAAATGGATTCATCCAGTAAAGGTATGTATAATTCAAATCGACAACTTGAAACATTCCATCTCATTGACATATTTCTATAAATATATAATAATTTTGTGGAAAACTACGTAAAGCAAATTGTATTCACTTATTGCAACATATGACAGTAGTTAATTATTCTGTAGTGTTCTTTCTAATGAGTATAGTATTCGAGATCCGTTTTTCTAAAAATTCTTGAAAAAATTAGCTGCGGGTAGCTGCGGATGAATGAGTATTGGATGTTATTGTATGGGACGTCACGTCGCGTCATGGTGACGACAAAATTGGCTATTTTTTCTGTTTGACGTTCCCGGTGCTCGTCAATAACAGGACAATTTTTGAAATTGCCTAAGTTTGGTAAAGTAATATTAGTTGAAGATGTTTTAATATTATATAATGTACGAAAAAAAATTAATTTTGATGAAAAAATGTATTAATCAGGCATTTGTCGACAGTAAATTTCGTATTTTCGATGTCAACTTTTTTAAATAGGAACTTCATGATAATTTCAGTAAAATTCATAATTTTTCGACCTTGAAAATGTTAGTATACCAAAAATTATGAAATTCTGATAACCCCATTATATTTTTACCAGCTTTTTTGGATTTTCCGATCACTGTGCGCACGCACGACTGTTTGTTTATACCGCGATCCTGATCGGTCCACCTCCAATATTTTATAACTCAAAAACTAAAACTTCAACTGATTTTTTGCAAAAAGGAATTTTAGATTTATTTATTATTTATTTTCATACAGCCATATAAGTCTGGACACTTGAGTCTGAGACACCCTATATAGCGAAAACTCCTCGGGACCTACCGTGGCATTCGTAGAATGCACAACCCCGGGACGCAACCTAGGCGACACTCCTACTGTTAGTGTTCTAAAATATTTGATAGCATCTCGTGAAGGATGGGGTACACGTATTTTGTGGAAGTGGTACAAACAGGGTTCAGGCCTACTGCGTAAGGATTACGTAACACAGAGGTCGGCAGCGAGGGGAAACTTCTCAAGTCCAGCTCTTTTAGCACGTGTGGACCGCTCGCTGCGTCTCTCCCACCAAGAGTCTCTACTCCACTCTAAGAGTTCGGGGTGGTGGTAAATTCTATTCTATGACGTCACAATTTACCACCACCCCGAACTCTTAGAGTGGAGTAGAGACTCTTGGTGGGAGAGACGCAGCGAGCGATCCACACGTGCTAAAAGAGCTAGACTTGAGAAATTTCCCCTCGCTGCCGACCTCTGACGTAACAGAGAACATATTCCTCGTGACATACTCGAAATTGAGTATAGAAAGGGTGACAATGGATCACCTTCTGATTTGTTCCTTATGGCTTTTACACACGAAAAAATCTCTAGGTCGCGATAATTGCCAAATGTTTGTTTGAGGTTAACGCCATAAAACTAAAGGTTAGACGATGTTTTCGTTGCCAGCGCTATAGACATATCAGCGCGCGATGTAGAAGCACCCATCCAAGTTGCGCCAAATGTGCTGATAATCATGAATCTCGCGACTGTCTAATATACTGCGATGCGCTAATTGTTCAATACCACACGAAGCTGATGCTGATAAATGCCCAAAATTTAAAGAAGAGAAAGAAATAGTTTTCATCATGGGTCAACAAAATTTATCTTATAATGAGGCCTACTTATAGGTTTTTGCGAATCGGTTTCGACATGAGGGAGATAAGTAGAGAGCGGACTAGATAAGGTATGAACTTTGCTACAAATTGTCTGTGAAAAGAAAACCATTGAGAGTACAAATATTTGAATTTACAGGACGAATTTTAGACTGTTTACAGTGTGTATGTCCAGATAGTGTGCAGTTGGTTTTATTTAAATATTTATGCTCGCAGTGGTTATCCTTTCGTAGACGATTCGTAACCAAGTTCATACCTTATCCAGTCCGCTCCCATCAGGGAGGATCCCCTATCTCGCCTTAAGCGAGGAGTCTAACGAAAAGTTTAACTTCTAATTTGTATCAACTAATATGATAATCTCTTATTTAATATCAGTTTCGAAAATAGGGACCGAGATAGCATGTAACAAAGTCCGACCTATTTTCTGTTTTTGATCAATTTTCGATTTTCAGAATCCACTTTCTGCATGCTTCAGGGAAGTGAATGAAAAAAATTGAAACTTTGACAAATTTAAGTCTAAATCTCCTCTTTATAATCAGAACAATAACATAATGAGATATATATTAGTTTTTGAATTACCATGACAAATGTGGAAACGTGCCGGTACTGTATCCTATCATAAAAAAGAGGTTATTATTATTTCTCGGAGCTGTAGCCACATTCCTACTGGTTGGATTTGAATTCGCTGCTTCATTTATTGGTTGCGCAAAAGTTATTCATGTGTATTTTTAGGTTAGGAACAGAGCTGCCCACATCGGACTTGTGGAGTTTGCGCAATAGTTATTCATATTTTTTGGCAGTCCTGACAGTCCACGCTTATGTATATATGCAAATGATAAAGTAAACAAATTCTTTATTATCGGCGTGATTTTTTTTGAATGAAAAAAACGTGTTGATGAATCTGGATTAATCTGGATTAATTATTATATAATCGATGGGGACTTACAGACACTCAGAGGTTCTGTGTCGAAAGTATATTTTGCATAATTTTTGCGGATATGTCTTACGTGAAGAAATTCTCTATAAAGCAACAGATAATAATATTCGTTATGTAGTACCGAAAGCTATGTGGAAAAGTTTAACAGTCCGATTGGTTTGGATCGAACGCTAGCTAAGATGAGCCACCATTATTATTTCCTAAGAATGAAGAACTATGTGCGCCTACATATTCGAGCTTGTCTCCAATGTATGTTGAATAAAACTTCAGCAGGCCGACAACCAGGGGAGTTGCATCCCATTCTACCAGGAAAGCGACCCTTCGACGTAGTCCATGTCGATATCTAGGACCCTTCATTTCTGCCCGGAGAGGATATAAATACGTTCTGGTAATAGTCGACAACCTAACCAAGTATGCACGACTAGAAGCTACAAAGGGTACTAAGACTAAGTAAGTTATCCAAGCAATGGAAGACCTAGTTTTGGATTTTGGGGCACCTAACCAGCTCACCACGGAACGCGGTAGTCGTTTTACCACTGGAGAGTTCGCTGAATTTTGCCTAAATCATAGCATTCGTCATTCCTTGAATTCATCAAGACACGCTCAGGCGAATGCGGAAGTGGAGCAGTCATTGAGTCTCTAATTCCTGTTCTACAATCACGTATCTACGAGAGAGACAATAAACACTGGACTAAACATCTTAAACGAATTGCACGAGATTTGAATGAGTCCTTCAACAAATCGACCAATAAGAGCGCATTTGAACTTCTCTACGGATACTACCCTAGACATGACGAGGGGACAGTATGAGAATTAACCGAAGAAGAAGAATATGTCCTACCAGCAACCTTACAAGAAGAGGCAAGGCAGAAGATTGAAGAAGCTCAATCCAAGTATATAACTTACTAAGACAAAAATAGACGGTTAAATGTTCGCTTCAACGTAGGAGAGATTGTGTTCATGAGAGTAGCCCCAGTTTCAACTGGTGATACAACGAAACTACAATCCAAATACAGGGGACCTCTTCTGATTCATAAGATTTTGCCTAATGACACATATGGCGTATCAACGAGTCCTTACAGGACTCTAGAGTGCACTAGAGTGTCTGTGTGTGGACATTGTGGATGTGCGTTCCGAGAGCATTGAGTCTTGCGTTTATGCGAAGTCTAGCTACAGCTAGTTATTCAGTTTTGTACTAATATCAGTGATTATTTTTTTACTGTTTATGCGAGATCAGCTCGCCTTATTGTATTTACTTGTTAAAAAACATATTTTATAACACTTATTCAATTGTTAATTTGAAGAAGAAATTTTTAATAGTGTTCTATACAACGTCGACGTAACACTCTACTCACGGCATAGTTCTAGAACAAAGTTGGAACAATTGTTATAGAACGCATATGACTCGTTAGTTTTAGAACAGTTCATTAACATCTGTACTGTAATAAGTCCTAATTTTTGTTCTTGATTTGTTCTAGAACACATTTGTAACAGCGTCCTATAACGTCGATATAACGCAGTTACGGCACAGTTCTAGATCAAAGTTGGAACGAATGTTACAAAACGTCTGTGATTGGTTAGTGATAGATCAATTATGTAACAACTGTTCTATAACACTTACTAATGTTTGTTCCTGATTTGTTCTAGAACACATTCGTAACAGCATTCTTGAACGTCGACATAACACCGTTAAGGCTCAGTTCTAGAATAAAGGGTCTAGCTCTGCAAGTATGGTAAAAATGTCCCCAAGGCTTTTTGGGTCCTTATACGATCTGTAGGTAGCATGTGGGGATGGAAAACGTTTCACCAAGTTTCAGCTTGCATCTTAACCCTACTACCCCTAATAATGTAATTTTCAAAATTATTTTTTTTTCTCTGTACATATTGTTTATTTTCAAACGAGAAAAACTGAGAGAAAAAGGCATGTTGGGATGCATATGGGGCAGAATACGCCAAGTGTTCCCACCTAAAATGATGTTTTTTTTTATCAGGTTGAAACTTGGCCAAGTTATAGTCCTAGTGGACCTATATTAATTCATCAAACCATAGGTCCATTTATCAACCGGGTGTCAATATACAGGGCCTGAAGTTCTCACTTTTTCAGGTGCTTTTTCACCTTCACGTTAGCGTAACTTCGTTTAGGAATATCCGAATGGACTTTATTTATAGTGTTTTGGAAAGCTCTTTTCATGTATTTTGAGACTATCATAACAATTTTTTTTCATTATAATTTTTTTTTGTTTGAAGATCAAAATTAAAATAGATTTTTTGAAAAAACCGTATTTGAAAAAAAAATTGTTATGATAGTCTTAAAGTACATGAAAAGAGCTTTGCAAAACACTTTAATAAAAGTCCGATCGGATAATCCTAAAAGAAGTTACATTAACGCGATGGTGAAAAAGCACCTGAAAAAGTGAAAACTTCAGGCCCCTGTGTATTGACAACCGGTTGATAAATGGACCTATGGTTGGGTAAATTAATATAGGTCCACTAGGACTATAATTTAGCCGATATTCAAACAGATAAAAAAAAATAATTTTAGGTGGGAACACTTGACGTATTCTGCCCCATATATACAAAAATGTTTGAGTTATTTTGGCGGGAAATTAAAAAATTCGTAAATATTTCATATCATTTTTTCAATATGAAATCGGATTTGCGAAAGAATGAGAATTTTTATGTAAGTTGGGCTTTCAATACTCTATTATAGAAAAAATAAATCAATTTTTTATCTTTGGTGTGCCAGGGTGAAAAAAAATAAAAAAGATTTCACATACATACATACATTGATTAGCAGTTCGAACTCGAAAGTTCATTTCCTCACTACCCGATTCGGGTAGTGTTTCTAGGTGGATATTTACTACCAATGTGGGCCCACCACACCCACGACGGTTCCATTTCACAGGAACACTAAAATATAAAAATGTGGAGTCCGAGAGACTAAAACCCACAACTTCTTGTTTTGGTGCGCTGAATCAAATAAATTAAATAAGCAAAGTTTTGATCCTCTGATGTTCGTTTTATTCCATCAGGTCCCTCTTTTATAACCTCAAAAAATATTGAAAAATCTGGGTTTTTGTAAATGGGGCGTTATTTCTCAAGTGTACCCAATCAAAAAGTCAAAGTTGTCCGATGTAAATTCAACTTAGGAAAAGTGTTGTGCTATTGGATAGTAGTTTATGGGGGAAAAATTTTGTCATTCGGATAAGTATTGACCGAGGGGGAAGGGATCTAAGCTTTGGAGATATCTTCTATTTCGGCGACTTTTAACTCTTCTAATAGCGATGAAAAAAATTTCGTCTAGTACAGTTTCGATAGTGGTTTTCCCGCACTTTCGATTGTAATAATATATGCTAGTATATTTGATCGCTCTCTGCATTTTACAGGGTTGAGACTGCCATTATTTAAATGCCTGCATTACGTTCACTGATGA
This sequence comes from Andricus curvator, assembly GCA_932195095.1. Classification (NCBI taxonomy): domain Eukaryota; kingdom Metazoa; phylum Arthropoda; class Insecta; order Hymenoptera; family Cynipidae; genus Andricus; species Andricus curvator. Next base: position 9,553 of record CAKNYM010047059.1, on the reverse strand, counting down.
ATTTTGGAAAAATTTTGAATTTTGGAAAATCAATTCATTGAATTCTTCTTCAATGAATTGATTGTCGGGTCGAAAAAGTTATTTTGTGGATTAAGTAAAATTAAAGCTCGGAGATTTTTTTATGCTGATGTCTGGTCTTTTATCTGCCTTTCTTTCCGCCTTTCGTTTTTTTACTGACAGTTGTTTCCACCTTGTTCCTTAATTTCCGTTTCTTCTCTTTTGGGAAGTAGTCGCATTCCGTGGCTGAGGAAAATTTCTTTAATTGAAGTCTCCCATCTTCAGTACGTATAAATACATGGTATTGCAAAGTCCCTTTGATTGTCACTGCAGCATCGAATCTGATTTTCAGATCTTTAACAGTGGCTTCGTGATCTTCCTTGCTACTAAAAGTGATTTCAGTTTCCTTGCAGCACATCTTTGCCCACTGAAATAGGGATGAAGCATCTAGGATGCGATCTTCAGCGAAACATTGTAGGCTAAACCTTGCTGCATTTCGTTTAAGATGTGTAGAATGGTAATGCCATTCAGCTGGAATTCCAAAATCTGCCTTGTGAGCTAGGATATTAGCAAATTTGCTCTTGCTCTTAAAATGCTGACCTGCTCCGTCTGAGACGTAGTACACCTTTTGGACTGTAAAATTCGCTTTAAGATAATTCACAATTATCTTCTGGTACTCATAAACGGCAACAGTGTCATGACTCAAATTGTCCGATATGATTCCCATGCTTTTGTGCTTGAGTTCTCCATCTCTTACATAGTAAATAACTACTGTGAATATTATCATTATTCCAGTGAAATCCTTGCGCGGAGTTTTGGAGAACAAACTTAAAGTTCTCAGCAAAATCAAATGAGATAACGAATTCACCATTTTTCGAAGTTATCTTCAGATTTTGTAAGAATAATGACTGCCTTGTAGCAAGGAAATGATGGGTTCTTAGCTTCAGCAACGCTTCACAAAGCTCATTCACAAATTCATCAACATTGATGATCAGCGTCTTTAAAGTGCATCTGTGAGTCTGCAGGTAAGAATCAAATCTGATTTCTATCAAATCCTCCTCATCAAAAGCTTGAAGCAAATTATCTTTTATTTCAGTAATGCCGGGGCGATTTCGGTATTCTTCTAATTGGCAGGAACTTGTCGAATCAGGGCCAAAATGCAATGTTTTGGTCTGAGTTGTGTGAATTTCGTGAACCCTATTTTAATATCTTCATATTCTGACTGGAACTCTGCATACAATTCATTTAAATTGCACAAAATCAATCTTTTCTGAACGAGAACTTTCTTGTCACTCACTAGGACAAACACAGAATCCTTCATTCCAGGCATTAAGCGACTAATTTCACGCTCATAAAATTTGGATACGAGATCTTTAGTTTTAAGACTCAAAGGCCTTCTTCTTTTTGGCGTAGACAGAGTTAAAATCCCATTGTTAGCGACTAACTTTTTCGCATTTTTAGCTTATCGTTCGGATATTTCGAATTCGATCATTAGTTGTCTGCGACTCCAAGGCTTTGGAGAAAGTGTGAGAAGTTGAATTTTGTTCATCTCGAGTTTTCCGAAGGAGAAGTCTGGATCGACATCATCATTTGACATGATTTCTTCATTTGACATGATGATTTCAATGGTTTCAACATCATCAACGTTTTCATCCGCAAGAACATCATTACGACGCTGATGGGTGTCATCTAAATTCGACACTGGTATTTCTTTCAGTTTACTGAGCTCTTTCCTACATGAAGCACAAATTTTTAGTTCTTCAGATAGTGTAGGAAATTGCGATCGTAAGCCTTCAGAAATACAGCGTGTATTTAGCGTCTTGTTATGATTTTCCTTCTTGAAAGGATTCAAGCATTTGTTAATCAATTTTATTTGATTATTTGCACCTTTTTTAGGGGCCATAGCCAGTAAAAAAACTGGGTTGAAAAATAGCAAAGGGTGGGTATGGTAGCTGAAGTTCGAAAACTGTTTTTTTTTTCAAATGCTATTTTATCTTAAAATTAATATTTTAATTTCATAAGTTGAAAAATCCAAGCTACAATAAAAGTAGAATATATGGCGATATTTTTGTGCCGTGGCTATTACTGAACTTTCGAAAATATAAATAAAAAAATCATATAACAAACCTGCAAAGTGACACCGTTTTGAAATCCAGTTTCATAATAAAATATAAGGATGATTAATGCTTCTCTTATACCGTAGATGTTTGTTTTCACTTTTGAGAATTTTTAGTGCTTTGCCATCCAGCGGATGAAATTTGAAACTAATCTATCTGATGACCGCGGTCTTCATTTGTTTCCTATAATAACCTGACACGAGCATGTCGTATTATTACTTTTCGTAAAAGCAATACAATGAAGGTGTATCACGTTGTGCTACGGGCGGGGCTCGAGAGCCAGCGTCATGAGCGTACCGGAATACTCAACGCTTATTTTCATAAATTAAAAATTTGAATTTCACTTTCTAATCAACATAGTCTTATAGGAAAAAACCTAAGCTTTCTTTTAAGACAAAAAAAAAAAAAAAAAAAAACTGACCTTCATTTTTGAAGGTCAAATATTTATTTTTTTTTTGAAAAAATGCGTGGGACCAATCAAAAGGGCGTTAAAACCCCTATCGAAACTGTACTACACAACATTTTTGTCATCGCTATTAAAAGAGTTAAAAATCGCCGAAATAGACAATATCCACGAAAATCCCAAAACTCTCACCCCCTCCCCCTCGGACAATTCTTAACCGAATGACAAAATTTTTTCCCCAAAAACTACTATCCAATAGCACAACACTTTGCCTAAGTTTAACTTAGATCGGACAACTTTGACTTTTTGAGTGGGTACACTTAAGGCGCTTCCTCAGGCATTTAGCTGGTTTTCCCCTTATAGACTGAAGCCTTAACCTTGAAGTTCTTAACCTAGAAATTATTCTAGAGACCGCACTTCAGTGCCCATTCATTGGCTTCATAATACATTCCGCTGATCTTGATTCTAATATCGATTCGTATCTCGATTCTAAAACATAGGCGGCGAATTTAAATCCAACCAATAGGTGAAGAGAGAATGTGGCTTCAATTTTCGAGATATAATCGCAACCTCTTTTTTATGATAGGATGTATTACATTTGACATGTTTCCCCCTACAAGGATGAATTGTTCGATCTAATATTTGAACCACATAATCTCAAGGGCATAATACACAACAAGCTTGTCTCCTTTTTTTTTGAAAAATGGTCTTGCTTTTTGTTTAATTAATCGAAAATGTGCTTCATTTATGCGCCTCGAAAGGAGCAATCCGCCACCGGGAAAGTACCCACGGTGAACCGAAAACAGGCGCTCCGAATTTGAAAAGAATAGCAGAATATTATAGTATGAAGTTTTTCGACGATACTTGAACCCAGGGGGTCGGTCGTAACTCATCCGACCTTCCTATTGTTAGAGCGTTACACGATTCGAGCCGGTTGAACGAAATTGATAATTTTTAAAATATTCAGAAATTGAATTTTAATATGCTGCATTAGGTTCATTACATAATGACGAGACGATTAAAAAAAGATAGAAAAAAATCGGTTAACCCGTTCAATTTCTGTTGAGAGTTTTGGTAATTTTGCATTTTATTTAAGATTACCTTCAATATTGAGAATATTGACCGATTTTCCTAATCCTTTGTTTCATTTTTTTTCAAATTATATCATTTTCAAATTTTATCAGCTAATAAAAATTTCATCGATCCATGTTTTGTGCAATTTTAGATATTGTAACAGTATTCATTGTCGGCGGGTGATTTACTTTGGTCTTTACCGAAAGACAAAAGCAGATTCGAGGAGATCAGATAATTGCACATCGGAGTAATTAATTAATTACTCCATTGATGATTAATCAATTCGTTATTGCTTCCTCCTAGAGGGCGATTTGTAATAACATAAATTTTCGAATATACTTTTTTGACATATTTTGATATAATTCGACCCCCGGAGCTCGGAAATAAATTTTTTTTTAAATGTCCGTGTGTGTGTAACTTTTTTCTGTTCACCATATCTCGAAAAGTAAAAGAGCTATGATCATTTTTTTTTTTGAAACTCGTTTTTTTTCATTTTGAATTAAAATTGAAAACTATTTTACCTTATTCGTTGAAAGTTTGTTGAAAATTCGCCTTTTTTGGTAGAAAATTAATCTTTTGTATTTAATAAATCAACTATTTTCTTGAAAATGCGTCTATTTCGCTGAATGAAATTAGTTTTTATTTAGGATTAACATATTTTTTGTTTGAAATATGAACTATTACATGTTTCGTTGAGAAGTCATCAGCTCTTTGGGTTGAAAATTAAACTATAGTTTCAACTTTTATATACTTTTTATACTTTATTCTTTTAACTTACTATAATAAGTTAAAAGTTGAAAATGCATTTTTTTATAGAAAATTAATCTTTTGAGTTGAAAATTCATCTTTGTAGGTTCAAATGCAACTATTAATTTGAAAATGTAAATATTGTGTTGACATATAAACTTTTTAGGCTAAAACGTCAACTATAGATAGATAAACGTTTATTTTTTAGCCTGCTGGCCTTAAAAAATTGACTTGCTTACACTTCCATTTTTTACAGAATTTTCTTAGAACTAACCCTTAAAACTAACATCCTTCCACACCTTATATCTAACGCCGCTCGCTCTTATCGCATTGCCTTCCTCGCTTCGCCTCGCCTCGCTCGCATGTCCCTACTTTCTTGCTTGCCTCGCATTACCAAACTCTGCCTCCGCGACTAATACCTAATGCTTATCTACTATTTACAATATTTACAATTACTTATATTTACTTCCTCCTCTATTTACAATCTTTCCTTCTCCATTCCTCTTCCTCCTTCCTTCTCTTCTTCTCCATCTTACCCAATACTCCCTTCACCCATGCTACTGCCCTTTTGTCCCCCCTTTCATGCATCAATACCTCCATGCTTATCCCACTCCTTTCCACCTCCACGCACTCCTCCAACCAGTGCTCCACTCTTGCCTCCCCCTTCCCACATAGTTCACACATCCTCTTTTCCCTAGCGAGCCAGAACCTATTGAAACCCTCCATGCACTCACATCTCATCCTCGCTATAAGCTCCTGACTTCCTTTCTCTCCTTTCTCACACAAATATTGCGCTCTCGCCCTTGGCATAATCCACACATAGTTCCCATTAAACCTTGTCCCTCTTATTCTCTCTTCCCCTGCTGTCTTCTCTCTCTCCATGCTGTTTTTCTTAACCAACTCATATACCTTCCTTCCTTCTTCATGCATCCTTCTCAATTCATCCATATGCAGTCCATTCGTTCTAAAATACCTTTCTCTTTCAACCTCCATCTTCCCACCCCCTCTCCTGTTCTCCTTCTCCCACCAACACTCCCTAACGAGCCTACTTCCCCACTATTCCAAAAATTTCTCCTCATATTTACACGCTCGACTCCCCGCTAGAATCCCTACACTCGTTCTCCCCGTCTCCCTCCTGACAATATAATTAGGCGTGTTCCTTGCCAACCCCAGTGTCCGCTTTACATATCTCTCCTGTATCCTATTTACCTCTTCGCTTTCCTTCCACCCCCACACCTCTACTCCATACAATAGCACACTCATCACTAGTGAGTCAAACAATTTCATTCTCCTTCCAAAATCATCTGCGAATAACTTCTTTCCCAACCCCCACACCTGCCTCATCACCACATTTGCCCTCCTCACTCTCTCTTTTATGTGACCATCCACTCCGCCATTCCTCCGAAACAAGAAGCCCAGGTACACAAACTCTTTCACCGCCTGCACCGCCTTTCCCTTCCACTTCCACTCCTCTTCCTTATCCCTTCCACCTCCTTTTCTGAAAACCATAACCTTGGACTTTTCCGCATTCAGTTCTAACCTGTTCTTATCCAGGTATCTTCTCAACCTCTTCATCATATCCTTTAAGGCCTCCTCGCTTTTTGCCAACAACACTATGTCATCTGCAAACGCTAGCGACCAAATTCTAACCCCTCCTATCCTGACTCCTCCTACCACTCCGGCCTCCAGCTTACTTTCCATATCCGCAATTAAAATCGGAAAAAGCGTCGGGCTAAGCGGACACCCTTGTCTTAACCCCCTATCCATCCAGAATCCCTCCGAAATCCCCTGTCCTCCTCTTACCTTATCTTTGGTTTCTTCATATATCTCCCTTACCCTCTCGATCAAGCCTCTCTCCACTCCCCTCTCCTCCATCGCCTCCCACAACCTCCCCCTATCCACCGACGGAAACGCGCCACAAAAACGATCCACAAAAAACGCGTACACTCTCGACCCCTTCTTTGCTAATTCTCTATCCACCACGTGCTGCAGAACGTAGATATTGTCGATAGTACTCCTACCTGCCCTAAAGCCCGCCTGCATCTCTGGCAATATTCCTTTCCCCTCGACATCCTTCCGCAGCCTCTCCGCTACTACTATCGCGTATACTTTATACGCCGTATTCATTAGCGTAATCCCCCTATAATTTTCCTGCCTATCCCTCTCTCCTTTCTTATACAGAGGCACTATTAATCCTTCTCTCCACCCTCGTGGGAATCCCTCCCCCCTCCATACTTTCTTCACTACCTCCTTCAGCCTCTCCCTAACCTCTTGTGTACTAAACAGCCATGCTTCGTTCTCTAGCCCATCCAGCCCTGCTGATTTTGACCTTTTTAACTTCCTTATCTGTTTCTCTATCTCCTCGTCATTCAACTCCTCTATCTCTGCCTCCCCCGTTCTTCTACTCCCATCATCTCTCTTCCTTGAATCTGAGCCCTGAAATGATTCTTTAAAAAACTCCCTCCACTCCTCACTCCCTATCTTATCGCTTATCCCTACTCTACGCTTCCTAAACCTATTTATTATCTTCCAGACATCCCCTTCTGTCTTAACATTTCCTAACTCCTCCTCCAGCTCTTTCTCCTTTTCCTGTTCTTTCTTCTTACACATCAATCTAAACCCCTTCCTCATTTCTACGTACTCCTCCCTTTTCGCAGTACCCTCTTTCCACTTCTTATACTTCCTCTTCACCTTTCTTTTCATCTTTTTACATTCCCTATCCCACCACGGCTTCACCATTCCTTTCTTCTTCTTTTTGAATACCTTCTTTTGCACGCACCCTTTCATTTTCTCTTTTAAATCCTCCCATATCTCTTCCACCATCTCCCCTTCAAAGCGTACCTTCCCTAACTGCTCCTTATATTTCTCTATCGCCTCCCTCGTCCAGCTAACCCTCTCCCCCGTCGACACTTCTTCCCCACCTTGCCTTCCGCCGTTCTCACCCCTTATCCACAACCCTAATGGCTGATGGTCTGATTCTACCCTCCCTTCTACTGCGAATCTCTCCATCTCCTCCCACCCTTGCATATTCATAACTACATAATCTATTACCGATACCCCCACCTTACCTACGTATGTGTATTCTCCCTCTTCTTCCCCAGTTGCCATACCATTTGCCACCGCCCAGCCTCTATCCTCCATCCAGTCCCTTAGAATCTCCCCCTTCTTATTTATTAACCTATCCTTCGAATTCCTTTCGAAGCTCTCCCCTTCCCTGTAAAGGCCCCCTTCTCTCCCCATCCTCGCGTTAAAGTCCCCACCCAGTACCACCATACCCTCTTCTCTTTCACCTAACAGGTCTTCCACCCTTTCTTTAATTCTTTCCATCCCATCCTTATTGTACACTGTCACAAACTTACACATTACCCCTCCTATCTTTACTTTCCTCATTTGCACTCCCTCCCCCTCTTCCTCTCCGTGAGCTTCTTCCTCTAATCCATCTCTAATCCTCGTTATAATTCCCCCACTAGCCCTTCCTTTCTTCTTCACTCTGACTCTATTCTATCCCATTCCTTTCTTTCCACCCACGTCTCTACCAGTCCTACCACATCAAATTCCTGGATATACCTCCAGAACTCCTCATCCTTCTTCTTTACCCCTGCTACGTTCCAGTAAAGCACCTTCACAACTCCTCTACCCTGCATTACCCCCACCCCCCTACTTCCTACGAAACAAATTCCCCTGCACTTCCTTCGACACCTCTTTCTCCTCGTCCCACACCCACATTTTCTCGTCTATTTTTATCTTCCGATATCCTACCTTCGCCGATCTCTCTTCACTCGTCTCCCTCCTAGCCCTGTCGTACAGCATTCTCTGTACATCCCTTTCCTTTCTCGTCAAATCGTGATCGATGAAAACTTCCTTATCCTTTATCCTATTTTTATTTCTCATTACACCCAATTTTTCTTCCCAGCTCTCCAACTCCACAACCGCCACTTCTTTCTCCTTTCTCCCCTCCAACTGAACTTTCCCTACCCTGCCTTTATTCCACCCTATGCTCTGTAGCAGCGCTTCCACGCCCTCCCTTTCTTCCCCGCTCTTCATCTTCAACCCTCTTATCACAATATTATTTCTCCTGTCTGCCTTCTCCTTTCTCTCCATTCTCAACTCCATTGCCCTTATCCTTTCCCTATCCGCCCTCTCCTCCTTTTAATTCCTACGCTCTCCCACTTTCTCTTCTATCATATTCCCTACCCTCTCCCAAATACCTTTAATCTCGCCCCCGCTACCCCCGACTCCTATTTCCATTTCCGTCCTGCCCTCCACCTTCTCAAGCCTTTTTTCCGTCCTTTCTTTCCACGCCCTAATCTCCTCTTCCATCTGTTTTATTTTAACTTCTTTTTCTTTTCTTTCCCTCTCTAACCCATCTACTCTCTCTCTCAGCTCTTTCACCTCCTTTTCCCATTTCTCATCTTTGATTCGCAAGTCCTCCCTCATACCTTCCATCTGCTCCTTGGTCCCCCTTACGTCCTCCCGCAGCCCCCTGATCTCGCCTAACAACATCCCGGGAGCCTCCTTTTCCAACATCCCCTCCATTTGGGGGGGGGGGGGGTGACCTCGGTGTTATCCCGCTTTTTTTAAACGGTCTCTCGACCTCGCTTTTCTCCGGACTCTCTTGGCTGTCTCTCTTCCTTTTCAAGAGATCTTCCCCGTCACTTGCGCTTGACGCTCTCTCCCTTACCTTCTCGCTTCCTTCGTTGCCACCGTCCCGATTTCTCCCTCTCCCCGACGCACCGCTCGACACCGGGCGACGCGTTGTTGGCCGTCGTGGCTTGTGGAAAATTCCCTCCCCGTCGGTTTCACTACCAGCACTGCCAGTACTCTCGCTGCCCACCTCCCGCTCTACCGCCGGTAACTGGGACCTATCCATGCAGTACCTGCCGCAGCCGACAGATGTCTCTGCAAAATGTTGGCGTCTTTCGCCGCCAAATTTTCCTTTTTTTTCCCCTTTTTTTTTCAATTCCTCAGTCCCTGCAGACACCCCTTTCTCTCCCTTAGCATCCCCTAACTTTTCGAGAACCACCCTTGAACCTTCGAAATCCCAGGACTCCTGACCACGAACTCCCCCGATTACTTGCCAACCTAACCTCACTTTCCCTATCCAGCTAGATACCACCTCCCACCCACGCTGAAACTCACTTTTTATCTCCCCAATTCACCCCACACAACCCTACTCACCTCCTCGGCTTCCACCCTCACACTCCACTCACACCTT
>CAKNYM010047058.1:102062-130616 GCA_932195095.1 Andricus curvator | reverse complement strand
GGTTGAAAATTAATCTGTTTTAGTTAAGGATTAAAGTATTTTGTTGATAATTCGTCTTTTTTCGTTATATTCAACTGTTTTTTCATCTAAAATTAAAATATTTTTTTGTTTAAATATCAACTATTACATTTGTTGATGAAAATTAGTATTTTCAGATTGAAAATTCTACTGTTCTGTAGAGAATTCGTCTGTTTTTCTTGAAAATTCAACAATTTGGTAGAAAATTCCATTTTTGTGGAAAATGTATGTAATACGTTGAGAATTCTTCTTTTTGGTCGAAAATTTATCTATTTGGTTCAAAATTCAGCTGTTTAAAAGCCCATATTTTTGACTGGAAATTCAATATTTTGGACTGCACCTAATCAGCCATTGAGACAATTTGTAGCCAATTAGCAGAGAAGTTCGAAAATGTTTTTTTTTAAGGAAATGTAAAGAAATAGTGGAACGAAATTCAAGGTCTTTTCCAGGTTTTCCAGATCGAGAAGTCAAGTTTTTCCAGGTCTCCTTTTTTTACATCAAATAATAAAATAACCGTTTTTGTTATAGATGTAAAAAATGAGCAATTTCATTTTTTATTGGCTAACAATTTTTAAAGAAAGCAGAACCGTAAATAAAGAAATTCTTCACTTTTTGCGAACATCAGTTGTCTTTGAAATCCTTGAAATTTGTGTAAAAACTTTAAAATCTTTGTTAATTCGTTGAAATCTCTTGAATTACTTAAAATCTTTGTGAAATTTCTGTGAAATCATTAGGAATCTTTTTAATTTTTTAAAAACTATTTGAAATCCTTGAAAGCTTTGTGAAATTTTCTGAAATTTTTATGAAATCTTGGAGACATTTGTGAAATATTTCGTATTCGTTGGAAATCATTGAAATCTTTGTGAAATTTTTCTTAAATCTTTATTTGTGAAATCTTTTTTATTCGTTGAAATCATTGAATTATTTGAAATCTTAGTGATACTTTTCAAATCTTCGAAATGTTTTAAAATCTTTAAAGTCTGGTGCACTGTACCCTTTTTCAAATTTTTGAAATCCTTTAAATCTTTTGAAAGTTTTAAAAGCTTTGTGAAATTGTTGTGAAATATTGGAAATCTGGTATACGCGACTTTTTGAAATCCGTGAAATTTTTGTAAATGGTTCAAAATCCTTTTAAATATTTTTAAAGCTTTGAAATATTTTGAAACGTTTTGAAATATTTAGTAATATTTTGTAATCTGGTGTACACTCCAAAACCGAGTGGTCAACCCCCTGAAAAATTTGTTATATGGCAATGGCTCATTCTAATTCTGAAACTGAATTAACATCCAAATTTTCAACTAATAATTTTTATAATTTGTAAATTGAATATCACAAACAAATGTATAATAATAAAATTGGTAAAGCCTACCAAAAATGCCTAGAAATCTCTTTATTTATTCTATATTGAGTAAAAGATAAATTATATCTTGATAAATAAAAAACTGTTCAGTAGCAAGATTTCTTCTAAACGAGATGTTTCCTTCATAATAGACTAAACGATTTAAATTACTTTTCGCATTTCAATAAAATAACTGTTTTAAAAGAAAAAAAATTTAATTGAAGGTTCTCGTGAAAAATTCAAGGAGATTTCCAGGTTTTCAAGGTCGCTCGACACCCTGAATTACCAAAGAAGTTCCAAAGTATTTTGTAAGGAAATGTAAAGAAATAGTGGCATTAGCAGAAGATTGTGCGAAAATAGTGTCTTTAGTGTAATTTTTTTCGAAATATTAGCAAAATAGTGTCTTCACTCAAAAAAAAAGTGTCAAATAGTGTAGTGAGTCCGAGGCCTGTAGTGAATATACTTGAAATAATACCTTTTTCCACTAGAACTTCGGCTAACAGTGATAATACTTGAAGTTGGTAGCTTATGTGCCGGTGATCCTTCCAAACAAACGGTTACAGAATGACCAATTTTTCTAGAAATGACTGCGTCTAAGCTCAACGTTTCACAACTACGATTTTCCTGGTCAATTAAATCATATGGCGACACGAAATACGTCAGTTTCATGGCATGACCTCCTCTCCTTCGTTCCAGAATACCTGAATTAGTCACGAAAAATTGAGATTACGAAAAATTAGAGATTCATCAAGAAATTAATGTTATTTATAAAATATAACTGACCAACTTGACTTTTGTTATTTATAAAATACAACTGACCAACAGGACTTTTGTGTACAAGATTGAAAGGTTCCTTCATGAAAGTTTGCAACTGAGCAAGAACGCCCAAATCGGCTTCAAGCGATTGTAATGCGCTAAATGCTTTGCATTTCACTTTCTTATCAGCATTTAATTGATAGATTGAAGCGAGTCCCTCCAACTGCGTTGTGAAGTCGACAAAGTCTCCTCTCGACAAACAGGCGACGAGCTCTTCACAATTCTAAAAAAAAAAAAAAATCAATTGCATTGATTTCGATATACTTTTTGAAAATGTGTGAAATTTAATTTTTGTTAAAAGCAGAGATCACAGCGGTTCGGTAGTTCAATTTTAGGTAAAAGCGGGGATCTTTTCGGAAAAAGGGGATTTCATTTATTACTAAAAATCTTTTTAAATCATATGCAGGGTGTCTACTCAAATCCTGGAGAAAAATTCCCTGACAATTCCAGGTTTTTTCCAGGTATCTCAAGTTTTTTCCAGGTATAATTTTTCATAGCATGGAGCCATTCAAATATTTCACATATTTAAAAAAAATCGACTCGGGATATGTATACAATTTCGCGAGTTTATTATAAATAATGTTTTTTTCAGTTTCTAGGAATTTAATTAATATTACAAGATATTCTTAAATATTTTAGCACGATCAATTAATTAAATAATGAAATAATAATAAAAACATAATTAATCATTTTTTGAATTTGTCTCTTAAAGTCCATGAATTTGAATAATAATTCAAACAAATTTTTATTTTATCTACTTATACTTAAAATTCAGTGCATATTTTGGTCAAATTAAAGTGGGCACTATACGAAATTCAATTTAAACCGATTAAAATTCGTAAGTTTTCAAGTAAAAATTTGGATTTTCAAAATGATAGATGATTTTTTAACTAAATAGTTGAATTTTCAACCAAAAAGATCAAATTTCAAACAAATAGCTGAATTTTTAACTAAAAAATATAAGTTTTCAACCAAAAATGGAACAGTTAAATTTTCAGTCAAACAAATTAATTTTCAAAAAAAAAAAACAGATTTATTTTTAAAACAAATTTAATTTAATTTCCAACCAAGCAGTTGTATTTTCAAGCAAAAACATGAATTTTCAACTAAACTTATGAATATTTAGCTGGAATACTTAATTTTTCAACCAAGAAGATGAATTTTCTACCACAAAGACGATTTTTCAAAAAAATACATGAATTTTCAACTGAAATGATCATACTTTAACTGGAATAGTTAACTTTTCGACCAAAAAGATGATTTTTCAACCAAGAAGATTAATTTTTACTAAAGAAGACGAATTTTCAAGAAAATACATGAATTTTCAATTAAAAAGATAAATTTTAAACCAAGAATTGAATATTTAAATTTTCAGTTCAAAATTAACGTTTAACCAAAGAGATGAATTTTCAACTGAAAGGATATAATTTTCAATTGGAATAGTTGCATTTCACGGTAGAAAAAAAAAACATTTTCAAACAAAGTGATGAATTTTTGAACTGGAATAGTTGAATTTGAAACTAAAAACATGCATTTTCAACTAAAATGATGAGTCTTTAACTAGAATCATTAAATTTCAAACAAAAAAACTAATTTTCAATCCAGAAGATTAATTTCTACCAAAAAAGTCAACATTTTCAACTAAAAAAGATAATTTTTCAACCAAATATTAAATAGTTACATTTTCAGTAAAAAAAAAAATAATTTTCAACAGAAAAAAAAACAAATTTTCAACAACATAGTTAAAGTTGCAACAAGAATAGTTCAATTTTCAGTAAAAAAAAATTAATTTTCAGCCAAATAAAAAACGAATTTTTAACAAAATAGCTCATTTTTCAACCAAGGAGATGAACTTTCAATTAAAATGATGAATCTTAACAACAACAAAAAATTAATTTTTAACAAAAGAGTAACTCTCAGCCAAGTAATTAAATCTTCATTCAGAAAAGATGGATTCGGAACGAAAAATGTAGTAGTTGATATTTCAACCAGAAAAGAACAAATTTTCAACAAACTGCACGAATTTCCAACTAAAACCGACCAATTTTCAACCAAAAACAGAATAGAATAAATAAAGAATCATTGTTATTCAATTTAATATTGCAATTAAAAAAAAATTAAGCATTCTCTCGAAAAAATTCCCTGACTTTAAAAAAAAATCCCTGACATTTCCAGGTATATAAAAATTCCAGGTTTTCCAGGTAGGGTAGACCCTGATATGGGTATCTCATGAATATTAGTACCTTTTCTTTAGCACGTTTTCTAGTCATTTTTGTATTTGTACATTTTTTTTAGCTAGCTATAAATAATCTGTTGATAAAAATGCATCAGAAAAAGACCCAAGAATTTTCACAACAGAATTGAAAAATGTTTTTGTTTGACTTTAAAAAAATGTATTTTTATCAGTAGATAGATTTTGATTCCTTATTCTCATTAATTTTTTCCACTTAAATGCGAACTCAATTAATAGAACCCAATAAGAAAGTCCAACTATTTTTGGTTTAAAGTTCATTCTTTTTGATTGAAAAGTCTACGATTATATATTTGGTTATGACTTCGTCTTTTTCGTTTAACAATTACATTATTTGGTTGAAAATTTAATTATTTCATCCTTTTTGGTAGAAATTTTTGTTCTTCCTTGACTACAAAATCTTTTTTGGTTGTAAAATCCATTATTTTGTTATAAGTTCGTCTTTTCGTTTTGAAAAATAAAAAATTTCGTTCAGATCTTTTTTCTTTTTTGACTGAAACATCATTTTTTGTTGAAACAGCAACTATTTTGTTGAAAATTCGTCATTCTTCAATGAATTCAACTATTTTTTATTCAAAGTGAAAACCTTTTTTGGTCGAAATATCAATTATTACATTTATCGTTGAGAATTCATCTGTCGTGGTTGAAAATTTAATTATTTTGTTGATAAATCAAAAATTTTGATCAAAAATCATTCTTTTTTTGTTAAAATTCAACTGTTCTGTAGAAAATTCCTTTTTTTCGTTGAAGACTTATTTTAGTTGAAAGTTCATCATTTTGGTTGAAAATGTAACTATTTTAGAAGAGACTATTTAGTTGAAAATTAACTTTGTTGTTGAAAATTCATATCTGAGGGTTAAAAATTCAATTGTTTTTCAGAAAATTCATCTTTTTGGATTGAAAATTAAAAAATTTTGTTGAAAAATCAACTATATTGTTGAAAATCATTTTTGATTGAAAATTCATATTTTTTGGTAGAAAAGTCATCTTTCTTGATTGAAAATAACCTTTTTTTTTGAAAATTCAACTGTCTTCTAAAAAATTCATCTTTTTGGCTTAAACATTGAACTCCTTAGTTTTCGGCTAAAATTTAATCTTTTTTGTTTAAAAATTCGACCATATGCTTGAAAATTAAACTAATCGGTTAAAAATTCCACTATTTTTTGAAAATTTTATTATTTTGTTGTTTTTTCCAACTGTTTGGTTAAAAAGTCATCTTATTTGGTCGAAAATTCAACTGTTTTGTTGAAAATTTGTCTTTCTGAATAGAAAATTCGTGCTTTTGGATTAAAAATTCACCTTCTTTGGTTAAAAAAGACATCTTGCTGGGTTAAAAACGAACTTTTCTGTGGAAACTTCAACTTTTCGGGTTGAAAATTCAACAGTCTTGTAAAAATTTCATCTTTTTTTTTATAGAAAAGTCTACTCTTATATGTTTGGTTCCGAATTCACATTTTTCGTTAACAATTCTATTATTTGGCTAAAACTTAAATTTTTTGTTTTAATTCATCTTTTTTGGATGAATTCAACTATTTTTAATTTAAAATTAAAATATTTTTTGGCGGAGATATCAACTATTACATTTTTCGTCGACAATTCATCTTTCATGGTTGAAAATTTAATTATTTTGTTGAAAAATCAACAATATTGTTCAAAATTCATCCTTTTTGTAGAAAAATAGTCTTTTTAGCTGAAAAATTCATTTTTTTGGTTGAAGATTCATCTTTTTTTTCAATTTATCTGTTTGGTTGAAAATGAATCTATTTTGTTGAAAATTCGTCTTTTTGCGTTGAAAATCCAACTATTTTGGTAAAAACTATTTCGTTGAAAATTAACGTTTTTGTTGAAGATTTACATTTTAGGGTTGAAAATTAAAAAATTTAGTTAAATACTAAATTATTTTATAGAAAATTCGAATTTTTCGGATGAATTGAACGGTTTTTTATTTAAAATTAATTTTTTTTTTTTTTTAGAATATCAAATATTATATTTTTCGTTGAAAATTGATCTTTTCTGGCTGAAAAGTCTACTATTATATTTTCGGTTGAGAATTCATCTTTTTTGGTTAAGAATTATATTATTTGTATGAAAATTCAACAATTTAGTTAAAAAGTAATCCTTTTTGGTCGAACAAGTTGGTTGAAATTTTTTTCTTTCTTGACTGAAAATTTTTTTTAACGTATAATCAACTATTTTGTTGAAAATTCGTCTGTTTAGGATTATTTCAAAAATCTTTTTTTTTTAATTAAAATCTTTTTGGTCGAAATATTAACTATAACATTTTTTGTAGAGAATTCATCTTTCTTGGTTAAAAATTCTATTAATAGGTTGAAAATGTAATAATTTTGTTAAAAAATCAACAATAAAATAAAAAATTTTGTTAAAAAATCAACTATTTTGTTTCAAAGTCGTATTTTTTGGATGTATTCAACTGTCTTTTTTATTTAAAATTAAAATCGGTTTGGATATAATATCAAATATTACATTTTTCGCCGATAATTCATCTTTTTGGTGGAAAACTCAACTACTTCCTTCAAAGTTGAACAGCTTTGTTAAAAATGTATTTTTTGGTTCAAGATTCATCATTCTAGTTGAAAACTCGTCTTTTTGGTAGTAAATTAATATTCTTGTTCAAAAGTTCATCATTTTTTGGGTTAAGAATTCAACTTAAAGCGTTTAAAATTGAATGTAATATAGTATAAACATTTATTTTATTTAAATGAATTAATTCCCCTATTTTCGTGAAAAATCTCCTTAATTACCCTGCTTTAGAGCATTTTTAGATTTGCAATTGCAGAATTGAACAATCTTTCGGGTTTAATTTCTTGATTGAATCGTTAGCGTGTGTTAGTGTCTTGTTTTCTAATGTTTTGAATTTTTGTTTATGATTCTTAAAAAGTGAATCGATACTTTAAAAAAAAAAGGGCGAAAAGGGGGAAACAGGGTCCAAATTTTCGATTTTCGATTTTTTAGGGGGATTTTTCGAATTTAAGGGGGGAAAAGGGGAGTAGGTAAAAAGGGGGACGGACTGTGATCTCTGTAAAAGAAATTAGTTAAATTATTAACCTGGGTCTCATTCTTTCCTTCGTGGTGAATCTTTACATTTTTAACAGCTCCACTAGGTTCGAGAATAACTTCCAAATAAAACATATCTGAAGATATGAATAATTCAGTGTTCTGTTGCCCAGGCATCATGAATTTTAATCTGTGAACAATAATTAGATTTAGTTTGAAAAGAATGTATAAATTCTCCATTTCAGGGTGTCCAGCGATTCTTAGGAACAAAATTCGAGGCCTTTTCCAGGTTTTCCAGGTCAAAAAATCAAGTTTTTCTAGGTCTCCTTTTTTTACATCAAATAATCATTTTTTATACGTGTAAAAGATAAAACATTTAATTTTTTTATTGGCCAACAATTTCTAAAGAAAGCAGAATCATAAATAAACAAATTGTTAATTTTTTACGAACATAAGTCGTCTTTGTGAAATCTTTGGGAATATTTTAAAATTTCTGTAAAGTCATCGAAATCTTTGAAATTTTTGAAATCTCGGAAATCTTTTGAAATCTTTGTGAATTCGTTGAAATTTTTTTTTAAATCTTTGTGAAATCTTTTTAAAATGTTTTAAAATCTTTGAAATCCTTGAATTCTTCGAAATCTTTCAAATATTTATGAAACCGTTCTTTATTCTTTGTTTCTGAAATCTGTTGTGTTCGTTTTAAATCATTGAAATCTTTTGAAAGCTTCTTAAATTTATGGAAACCTTTTGAAATTGTTTAAAATCTTTGAAATCTAGTGTAATGCACCCCTTTTGAAATCTTTGAAATTCTGGAAATATTTGTGAAATCTTTCTGAAATATTTTGTATTCATTTAGAATCATTTAAATATTTAAAATCTTTGTGAAATCTTGAAATTTCCGTGAAATCTTTATGAAATATTCAGAAATCTTTTCAAATTTTTGTAAAAGCTTTGAAATCCTTGAATTCTTTGAAATCTTTGTGAAATTTTTTGAAATCTTTAAATATTTGTGAAATCTTTCTTTAATCTTTGTTTATAAAATCTGTTGTGTTCGTTTAAAACCATTGAAATCTTCTCAAATTTATGGAAACCTTTTGAAATTGTTTAAAATATTTGAAATTTAGTGAAATGTACCCTTTTTGAAATCTTTGAAATCTAGTGTAATGTACCCCTTTTGAAATCTTTGAAATTCTTGAAATATTTGTGAAATATTTCTGAAATATTTTGTATTCATTTAGAATCATTAAAATATTTAAAATCTTTGTGAAATCTTGAAATTTCTGTGAAACTTTATGAAATATTCAGAAATCTTTTTAAATTTTCGTAAAAGCTTTGAAATCCTTGAATTCTTTGAAATCTTTGTGAAATCTTTTGAAATCTTTATGAAATGTTTAAATATTTGTGAAATCTTTCTTTAATCTTTGTTTATAAAATCTTTTGTGTTCGTTTGAAATCATTGAAATCTTTTGAAATCTTCTCAAATTTATGGAAACCTTTTGAAATTGTTTAAAACCTTTGAAATTTAGTGTAATCCCTTTTTGAAATCCATGAAATTCTTGAAATATTCGTGAAATCTTTCTGAAATATTTTGTATTCATTTAGAATCATTAAAATATTTAAAAGCTTTGTGAAATCTTGAAATTTCTGTGAAATCTTTATGAAATATTTAGAAATCTTTTCAAATTTTTGTAAAATTTGTGAAATCTTTCTTTAATCTTTGTTTGTAAAATCTTTTGTCTTCGTTTGAAATCATTGAAATCTTTTGAAATCTTTTCAAATTTATGGAAACATTTTGAAATTTTTTGAAATGTTTGAAATCTAGTGTAATGTACTCTTTTTGAAATCTTTGAAATTCTTTAAATATTTGTGAAATCTTTCTGAAATATTTTGTATTTATTTAGAATACTTAAAATATTTAAAATCTTTGTGAAATCTTGAAATTTCTGTGAAATCTTTATGAAATATTTCGAAACCTTTTCAAATTTTTGTAAAATCCATGAAATCCTTGAATTCTTTGAAATCTTTGTGACATTTTTTGAAATCTTTCAAATATTTGTGAAATCTTTCTTTAATCTTTGTTTGTAAAATCTTTTGTCTTCGTTTGAAATCATTGAAATATTTTGAAATCTTTTCAAATTTATGGAAACATTTTGAAATTTTTTGAAATGTTTGAAATCTAGTGTAATGTACTCTTTTTGAAATTCTTTAAATATTTGTGAAATCTTTCTGAAATATTTTGTATTCATTTAGAATACTTAAAATATTTAAAATCTTTGTGAAATCTTGAAATTTCTGTGAAACTTTATGAAATATTCAGAAATCTTTTTAAATTTTCGTAAAAGCTTTGAAATCCTTGAATTCTTTGAAATCTTTGTGAAATCTTTTGAAATCTTTATGAAATGTTTAAATATTTGTGAAATCTTTTTTTGATAAATCTTTTGTGTTCGTTTGAAATCATTGAAATCTTCTCAAATTTATGGAAACCTTTAGAAATTGCTTTAAATCTTTGAAATTTAGTGTAATGTACCCTTTTTGAAATCGTTGAAATATTTTGTATTCATTTAGAATCATTAACATATTTTGTGTTCGTTTGAAACCTTTTGAAATCTCTCAAATTTATGGAAATCTTTGTGAAATCTTGAAATTTCCGTGATTTTTTGCAAATTTGTGTGATATCTTTGGGAATATTTTTACATTTCTGTAAAGTCGTCGAAATCCTTTAAAATTTTTGAAATCTCGAAAATCTTTTGAAATCTTTGTGAATTCGTTGAAATCTTTTGTTAACATCTTTTCAAATTTTTGTAAAATCCTTGAATTCTTTGAAATATTTGTGATCATTCTTTAATCTTTGTTTGTGAAATCTTTTGTGCTCGTTTGAAATCATTTCAATCTTTTGAAATCTTTTGTATTCATTTAGAATGACTAAAATATTTTAAATCTTTGTGAAATCTTCTAAAAAAATTTGAAATCACTTAAAATCTTTGAAATGTTTCGAAATCTTGGACATCTGGTGTACTGCACCCTTTTAAAAATCTTCAAAATCCTTGAAATCTTTTGAAAGTTTTAAAATCTTTGTGAAATATTCGAAATCTTTGTAAAATCTTGTCTACACGCCTTTTTCAAATCCTTGAAATTTTTATGAAATGTTCGAAATCTTTTGGAAATTTGTGTGAAATCTCTTAAATCTAGTGTGCACACCTTTTTTGAACCTTTGAAATCTTTGTGAAACCTTTCGAAATCTTCTGATATTTTTGAAACCTTTTGAAATCGTTTAAAATCCTTGAAATGTTTTGATATTTGAAATCTAGTGTACTGTACTCTTTTTCAAGTCTTAGAAATCCTTCAAATGTTTTGACAGTTTTAAAATCTTTGTGAAATTGTTGTGAAATCTTTTAAATCTAGTGTGCATACCCTTTTTAAGTCTTTGAAATCCGTGAAATCTTTTTGAAATGTTTAAAATCCTTTTAAATATTACAAAAGCTTTGAAATATTTTGAAATCTTTAGAATTATTTTGTAACCGTCGTTGAACACCCTGCATTTAATTACAAAAAAGAATCGATAAGTTGAACTTATCTTACCCTAATTGCCGTGTGAGACTTTCCAAACGTTCGATCATAGATTGAAGAGAAGTAACTTTTATGGAATGTTGCAAAGTATCCAAACACTTCTGAAGCTGCATTTTTTCAACGCTGTCGATGGCAAATCTTTTTTCCTGTAACAGATGTACATTTATAGATAGATGTTGGATAAAGTTACATAAAAAAAAATCCATGACAACTCACCAGTATAGTACTTCTCAAGCTTTTGGCAGTTTCAACAAGCGACTTGAAAGTAGTCGCCTTGGAACGCAATTTTTCCATTAATAACTCCATTTGCCATTCTTTGCCTTTATCTGTACTATTTCCAGTAGTGACGGCCCCATTTTGCTGCCCCACTGTAAAAAAAAACATGAAATAACGTATTCGAAACTCATAAAATCAGAGTAAAATTAATGATAAGTTTAAAATTAATTAATTAAATAAATACAAATCGTGATTTCGATATTTCCAACTTTAAATCTACGGAAATATAGTCGAAAATATTTTGAACTTATTCAAGAAGATAACAAGTTAACGGTGAAACATAAATTTGATCTTTTCATTTTATGGGTTAACAACTATTGAATTAAAGTTTATACCTATTTCTGAATTTTCTTGAATTATTTTTTAATTTTTGAGGGTATTTTAAAACATTCTAGACATATTTAAGAGATTTTTGAATTTCCAAGGATTTTAAGGGGTTAAACAAAATTTCATGGGCTTTTGAGGAATTCCGGAAGGTATGGAACGATTTTATAAGACCTATAAGGTTTTAGGATATTTTAAAAGATTCCAAAAGATTTTATAAGATTTCCGAGGGTTTCAATGATATTATGGCATTTTAAAAGCTCTCAAGGTAATTTAAGAAATTTTCCAGGATTTCAAGAAATATGCATCGAAATTGAGGGACTTCGTAGGATTTCAAGAATTTTCAAATATTTCAAGGTATTACCAAAGATTGTATAGAATTTTAAAGACTTTGGGATGTTTTAAAAGATTCCAAGGAATTTTCAACTGAATTCAATAATGTGAAGGCATTTGTAAGAATTTTAATGATTTAAGGGTATTTAAAAAAAAGTAGTGCCTACACGGACCGAAATTTAGGTGCAAATAACCCCTTTTCCAGCTCCCCCTATTCGTACCGAAAAATAATTTGGATTCCAAAGGATTTTTAAATATTTTAGGGTATTTTATAAAAATTCCAAGGAACTTTCAAGAGATTTAAAAAGTTTCAAAAGATTTCAAAGGAATTAAAAGGTTTTAGGGTATTTTTTAAAATTACAAGGAATTTTCAAGAGCTTTAAAAAACTTCAAGGGATTTCAAAACATTTTAAATGATTGGAAAAATTTTACGGGTATTTTAAAAGATTTCAAGGCATTTTCACGAGATTTAAAAAATGTCAAGGGATTTAAAGGATTTCAATGGGTTTAAGGGATTTTCAAATCTCTCAAGATATTTTAATAAGTTTTTCAGGATATATCAGATTTGATAGAATTTTACGAAATTTTGCAATATTTTAATGGATTTCAAAGAAATTGTTCACAAAAAGTGAGAGAATTTGTAGGGTTTCAAATATTTGAAGAAATTTTCGAATATTTGTTACAATTCATGTGGAATGGAATTCATCTTAACGACTTTTAAACTCACCTTGAATTCTTAGGAATTTCAATAGAATTTTTTATTCAAGAAATGAGTTTAACAAATTTAAGGCAATTAACAAGAACTTGATGAAATCCTTAAGATTTAAAGGTAAGTTTAAAATAGTTCAGTATGAATTAAACAAAAACGAAAAAAAAGTACTCTACTGAATTGAGAAAAATTTGAAGGATTCAAGTGAATTACAAAAATTCAAGAGAATTCCAAAGAATTCAGGATAAATTATCAGAATTCGGGGTGAATTCTAAATGGATTGCATAAAATATTTGAAAATCTCTCCGAACCTTTAAAATCCTACGAAATCCCTCATTTCTTGTGAACGAATTCTTAGAAATCCATTAAAATATTTGTTAAATCCCGTGAAATTCTATGAATCTGATCATATTTCCTGAAATTCTCGAAAACTGATTAAAATATTATAAATCCCTTGGAATCCTTTAAAATATATAATATATGAATCTTTGAAGATACCTTAAAATATTTGAAAATCTTACAAAATCCCTCAATTTTTGTAAATGAACTCTTTGAAATCCATTAAAATATTATAAAATCCTCTTAAACTCCCTTAAAATCATTAAAATTCTCAGAAATCTGATAAAATCCCTTGGACCCATTTAAAATATCCTAAAACCTTATAGGTTCTGTAAAATCGTTTCCTATCTTCTGAAATTCTAGAAAAAATTTTTAAACCCCATGAACACTTTTGGAATTCCTTAAAATTATTCAAATCCTTGGAAATCTCTTGATATTTTTCAAATCGGAGTGTCTCGTCGGGACGACTAGTCCATCCCCTTTTCCAACTCCCACAATTTTTCGGGAAGACTAGCCACAGCCTTTTCAAATACCTTGGAATCTTTTAAAATATCCTAAAATATTTCAAATCTCTTCAAAATTCCTTGAAAATTATAAAAATCGTTAAAATCCTTTGGATTTTCTTCAAATTATTGAAATCTATTAAAAATTCCTTTGCATTTTTACAAATAACCATAAAATATTTAAAATCCTTTGAAATCTCTTGAAACTTTTTAAAGCTCTTGAAAATACTTTTCCAAATCTTTTAAAATGCCCTAAAATATTTCAAAACCCTTAACATTCTTTAAAGTTCTTGAAAATTCCTCCAAATTTTTTTAAATGCCCTAAAATATTTCAAATCCCTTGAAACTCTTAAAAGCTCTTGAAATTCCTTGGAGTTTTTAAAAACGCCCTAAAATAATTCAAATCCCTTAAAACTTTTTAAAGCTCTTAAAAATTCCTTGAAATTTTTAAAATACCCTAAAAGACTTCAAATCCTTTGGAATTCCTTCAAGTTATTGAAATCTACTCAAAATTCCTTGGAATTTTTAAAAATACCCTAAAATATTTCAAATGCCTTTAACCTTTCTAGAACTCTTGAAAATGCCTTTGAATCTTTTCAAATCCCTTGAAACTTTTTGAAGATCTAGAAAATTCCTTGAAATTTTTAAAAAATACGCTAAAATCTTTCAAATACCTTCAAATTATTGAAATCTACTCAAAATTCCTTGGAGTTTTTAAAAATACACTGAAATATTTCAAATACTTTGGAATTCCTCCAAATTATTGAAATCTACTCAAAATTCCTTGAAATTTTTAAAAAAATACCCTAAAATCTTTCGAAATTCTTTCAAATTATTGAAATCTACTCAAAATTCCTTGGAGTTTTTAAAAATACACTGAAATATTTCAAATACTTTGGAATTCCTCCAAATTATTGAAATCTACTCGAAATTCATTGGAATTTTTAAAAATACACTACAATATTTCAAATCCTCTGAAATTCCTTGAAACTTTCTAGAGCTCTTGAAAATGCCTTTGAATTTAAAAAAAAACCCTAAAATATTTTAAATCCTTTGGAATTCCTTTAAATTATTGAAATCTACTCGAAATTCCTTGCAATTTTTAAAAATACCCTAAATTATTTCAAATCCCTTGAAACTTTCTGATGCTCTAGAAAATTCTTTGAAATTTTTAAAAATACCCTAAAATATTTCCGATCACTTGGAATTCCTTCAAATTATTGAAATCTACTCAAAATTCCTTAAAACATTTCAAATCTCTTGAAATCCCTTAAAACTTTCTAGAGCTCTTGAAAATGCCTTTGAATCTTTAAATAAATTTTAAAGCTCTTGAAAATGCCTTAAGACTTAAAAAAATAGCCTAAAAGCTTTAAAATTCTTTACAAAGCTTTCAAATTATTGTATGTAATGAAACATTCCTTTAAAATCTTTAAAAATATCCCAAAATCTTTTAAATTATTTAAAATCTTTGGTAATACCTTGAAGTATTTGAAAATCTTTGAAATCCTACGTAATCCCTCAAATCTTGTGAATAAATTCTTTGAAATTCATTCAAATATTATAAAATCCCGTGAAATTACTTTTGATATCTGATATTTCCTACATTCCTGGAAAATTTAATAAAATACCTCGAGAGCACTTCAAATCCTTAAAATCATTAAAATCGTCAACGATATCATGAAATCCCTTGAAATATTTTAAAATATCCTAAAACCTAATAGGTCCTATAAAATCGTTTCAAATCTTCCGAAATTCTTTAAAACTCCATGGTTTTTTTTGTAATCTCTTAAAATCCTGGGAAGTTTTAAAATCTCTTGAAAATACCTAGAATCTTTTTAAATTGCTTGCAATTTTTTAATCTTTTGAAAATGCCTTGGAATATTTTAAAATATCCGAAAAAAATTCATCGAATCTTTAAAATCATTGGAAACGCTTCGAAATATTGGAAAATCGTTGAAATCCTACGAAATTCCTCAATTCTTGTGACTAAAATCACTGAAATCTATTAAAATATTATAAAATCCGTGAAACTTTATGAAATCCATTAAAAAAATTGAAATCCCCGGAAAGATTGTCAAATCCCCTTGAAATCTTGTTAAATATCTTAACCTCATCGGTCATCTTCCGAAATTCTAGGAAATTTTTAAGAACCGGATGAAAATTTCTTAAAATCCCTTAAAATCATTAAAATCTTTGAGAGTCCCTAGAATTTTTTTAAAACTCTTCAAAATGACTTGGGATTTTTTAAGACTATTTAAAATCCTTTGAAACTATTTAAAGCTCTTGTAAATTCTTTGAAATTTTTTTAAATACCCTAAAATCTTTAAAATACTTTGGAAACGCTTCAAATTAGTGAAATCTACTAAAAATACCCTATGATATTTCAAATTTTGTAAAATATTTTGAAATCCCTTGAAATTTTGTAAGGGTCTTGAAAGATCCTTTCAATTTTTCAAAATAACCTAAAATCTTTAAAATTCTTTTAAAAGTCTTCAAATTATTGAAATTAATTGCAGGTTCCTTGAAATGTCTTAAAATATCCTAAAAGCCTTTGGTAACAACTTGAAGTATTTGAAAATCTTTGAAATCCTACGAAATCCCTCAATTCTTGTGAATAAATTCTTTGAGATCCATAAAACTATTATAAAATCCCGTGAAATTACTTGATAGCCTTAGAATCTTTTAAAATACTTTGAAATATTTCATATCCTTCTAAATATTTTGAAATCCTTTAAAACTTTTTAAAGCTCGTGAAAATTCTTTGGAAGCTTTAAAAAAAATACCCTACAATCTTTCAAATCCTTTGGAATACCTTCAAATTATTGAAATCTACTCAATATTCCTTGGAATTTTTAAAAATTCCCTAAAATAATTCAAATCTCTTGAAACTTTTTTGAGCTGTTGAAAATTCCTTGACAATTTTAAAAATACCCTAAAATCTTTGAAATACTTTGGAATTACTTCAAATTATTGAAATCTACTTAAAACTCCTTGGAATTTTTAAAAATACCGTACACTATTTCAAATTCCTTAATACTTTCTAGAGCTCTTGAAAATATCTTTGAATCTTTTCAAATGCCCTAAAATATTTAAAATCCTTGGGAATTCCTTCAAATGATTGAAATCTACTCACAATTCCTTGGAAAATTTAAAAATACCCTAAAATCTTTGAAATACTTTGGAATTACTTCAAATTATTCAAATCTACTCAAAACTCCCTGGAATTTTTAAAAATACCTTACAATACTTCAAATCACTTGAAATTCCTTAAAGCTTTCTAGAGCTCTTGAAAATGCCTTTGAATATTTTCAAATGCCCTAAAATATATCAAATCCTTCGGAATTCCTTGAAATGTTTGAAATCTACTCAAAACACCTTGACATTTTTAAAAATACCCGAAATTATTTCAAATCCCTTCAAACTTTTTGAAGCTCTAGAAAATTCCTTGAAATTTTTTTAAATACACTAAAACCTTTCAAATCTTTTTGAATTCCTTCAAATTATTGAAATCTACTCAAAATTCCTTCGAATTTTTAAAAATACCCTACAATATTTCAGATCATTTAGAAATCCTTCAAATTATTGAAATCTACTCAAAATTCCTTCGAATTTTTAAAAATACCCTAAAATATTTAAAATCCCTTAAAAATGTCTAGAGCTCTTGAAAATGCCTTTGAATCTTTTCAAATTTTTTAAAGCCCTTGAAAATTCCTTGAGATTTTTAAAAATATCGTATAATCTTTAAAATTCTTTGATACCCCTCAAATTATTGAAAGATTCCTTGAAATCTTTTAAAATATCCTAAAATCTTTGGCAATACCTTGAAGTATTTGAAAATTGTTTAACCCCTTGAAGATGCCTTAGAATCCTTCAAAATACCTTAACATATTTCTCTTGAATATTCTTCGAAAGCTTTAAAAATACCCTAAAATCTTTAAAATCCTTTGGAATATCTTCAAGTTATAAAAATCATTTAAAATACCCTAAAATATTTCAAAAGAATTCAATAAAACTCAGAAATATTCGTAGACATGAATTCAATAGGTGTTAACCCATTGAAAGAAAAGTGACTAGAGATCTTTTCATTTTAAAGTGACTAAAAAGTGAATAGAGAACAAAAAATTTACTAAAAGTGACTATGTGGCAGCCCTGGTTATTCTTGACAGTTACTTAAAACTACTTTTGACAAAAATTCTACAACTTTTGCCCTTTTTTTTCAAAATCCCTGAAAAACTAAATTGCCAGACATTTCCCCAATTTCCACGTTTCCCCTAACCTGCGGCTACCCTCTTAATTTAGTCTAAATAAATATATATATAAGCACAACTGCAACTTCACAAAATTCCGAAAAAATGATAAAATTTTCTTTACTTTCTCAAAATTTTGCTCCGTAAAACTGCACAATGAATAAATAAATTATGGATATATCGTTTTTGATCATTTCTCGTTCCCGTGGGAAGACAGATAGGCGTGAAAGCTAGACATGGTGATAAAATAATTGTCCGAATAAAACATCTGGGTAGGAAATTAAACTTACCAAGGGGCGCAGGGGCGTTCGCTGTATCCATGTAACCGTTTATAGGTAACGTGGTAGTCATAATACACTACAAACTCTGGCTTTATTTCACAACACGAAGCAGTAATCACCTTACATTATGACACTTTTTTGCGAACGGAAACTTGCATTTCCGAATGACTCGTAGCGAGCAATTTCGCTAACTAAACCAACATCCTAACCTCCACGCATCACATTATCGCAAACCTAACATTCAAAAGCAGTGGATCGAACAAAAAACGGCGAACTAACTTTACTTGCAAGCCCTAAAATTACTCGCATTGAAGCAGTTAACAGCTCGGTGCGTCCATCTTGCTTTTGACCGCTACTTTTGACACTTTTCTTGGCAGCTCACCAGCGCCATCTACGAAAAATGGCTCCCCCACCGCACTGCGCATGCGTCGCATCAGCAGCCTCATTGGATGTTGATCGCGCGCTTATTTGAAATGATTAAACATGCAAATCAATTTTTCACAATATATAATAATCATTAAGTACATAAAAATATTATGAATAATTTTAAATTCACATTGGTAAACAAAGGCACTCCTTCCTTTTAATTTAAAATCAATAATTTATTTGTAAAGAGTACAATCAAATAATTATTTCACCTTGCACTCTAAGAAACTATTTTGTGATCTGAAAATTGATTGTTGTTATTTCCATAATTATGATTTATCATAAAAAATTAATTTACGCATGAGATAGTTTCAAAAAAGCGCGCTATTTACAGCGAATGAGAATGCCGATGTAACGCATGCGCAGTGCAGTTGGGGAGCCGAATTGGGCGCACCTGGTATCTTTGGTATTAGGTATTTCATGTCGTGACGTCAACTAGCAAGATGTCTGCACGCCGAGGGCCAAGCAAGGATACCAATTGTATGGGACAAAGCTTAATTTCTTTTTATAATTTATTCGAAAAAAAAATTCTTTTTTATTATAAGTGTATTTGGATACATCTTTTGATTTTTATAAATATGTTTAATTAAACAATGAAATCGGCACAAATTTGTTTAATCGATTTTATGATTAAACTGAATAGTCTTTAAAAAATAATAAATGTCTAAATAGATTTATAATGAACAAATAATTTTTGTTTAAGTTATTAAAAGAATAAAGATGGATTTTCATACAAGAAAAATAATTTCCACCAAAAACGATGAATTTTCAACCACATAACTCAATTTTTAACTAAAAAGGAAACTATAGAAATGAATTAATTTCCAACTAAAAAAATTAATTTTCAACCAAAAATGGAAAAGATAAATTTTCACATAAAAAATTCAATTTTCAACAAACTACTTCAATTTTCAACGAAGGAAATAAATTTTCAACTGAAAAGATAAATTTCTAACCAGAAATGGAACAGTTAAATATTCTACTGTTAAAAAAAATAATAAATGAATTTTCAACAAAAAAAATAGTTGAACTTTCAACCAAAGAAATTAATTTACAAACAAAAGAAATAATATTCTGCTAAAAAAGACGAATTTTCAGTCACTTCACCTCTTTGGTTAAAAGTTTAAACACTGCTATTTTTGTGAAAATTAGTTTTTCTTTTATTGAAAATTGATAGAATGCAAATTTAACTATTCCATTTTTCATTGAAAATGGAGCTTTTTGATAAAAAATCAACCATTTGATTTAAATTTAATTTATTTTAATGAAAATTGGTCTCTTTTCGTTGAAACCTAATCGTTTTGTTTAAAAATTTATCTTTTTTATTGAAAAATGTTTTTTTTTTCTGAAAAAAGATCTTCTTTCTTCGCTCCGCTGGGAATCGAACCACAGAACTTCCAGCTTTCCCATTAAGCTACTAGAGAGATCGAGAGAAGAAATTTTTCTTCAGAAAATAGTATTTTCTGAAGAAAAATACACGCATTATTTTGCCAGGTGGTAAATCAAAATTTTTCAAGGAATCTGTATTATCGTCAGAAAATAAAATAAAATTTTTAACGTCTTTTCAGAATAGATGGAGATATGAATAAATTATTTTTAATTATTTTTTTTCTAAAAAAAGATCTTCTCCTTTCGCTCCGCTGGGAATCGAACCACAGAACTTCTGATTGCCGGTCGGGTGCTACCAGAGAGATCCAGAGAAGAAACTTTTTTCAGAAAATACACGCATCATTTTGCCAGGTGGTAAATCAAAATTTTCAAGGCATCTATATTATTGTCAGAAAATAACAGAAAATTTTTGACGTCTTTTCAGACTAGATGAAGAGATGAATTAAAAATTATTTTTAATTAATTTTTTTCTGAAAAAAGATCTTCTCCTTTCGCTATGCTGGGAATCGAACCACAGAACTTCCGATTGCCGGTCGGGTGCTTTCTCATTAAGCTACTAGAGAGATTGAGAGAAGAAACTTTTTTTAGAAAATCCGCATTAATTTATATCTCCATCTAGTCTGAAAAGACGTTAAAAATTTTCTGTTATTTTCTGACGATAATACAGATTCCTTAATTTTTTCGTTGTTGAAAATTTAACTATTTCTTTGAAAACTTATTGTTTTTCTTTTCCTGGAAAATTTATCTTTTTCATTTAAAAATTCATCTTTTTTTGGTAGAAAATTATTCTTCTGGTTTAAATATTCATCTATTTTGGTGAAAAATGTGTTGTTTTTTTTTGTTAAAAAAATGTATATTTTTAGTTACAAATTCATTTTTTTTTTTTGTAGAAAATTATTTGTCTTGCTTGAAAATTCATCTTCTGGTTGAAAATTGGTTTTTCTTTTTGTTAATAATTCAAAATTTTTTGTGAAAATTAGTTTTTGTTGTTGAAAATTAATTAAATTTAAATTTAAATATTCGATTTATGTATCTCCTTTCATTGAAAATTCATATATTTTTTGTTAAATTTGTCTTATTTTTTTGCAATCTTTATTGTGAAAAGTTTTTTTTTTGTAGAAATTTATCTGTTTTTAATTGAAATTTTAACTGTTTGTTGAGAACTTGTCCTTTTTGGTTGAATTTTAACTGATTTGGTTTAAAATGAAAATCTTTTTTTTTCATTATCAAATATTACTTTTTTTGTTGATAATTCATCTTTTTTAGTAGAAAATTTGTCTTTTTTTGTGAAAAATTAATCTTCTTGGTTGGAAATTCATCTTTTTGATAAAAAATTAATATTCTTCGTAGAAATTTCATCTTTTTGTATTGAAAATTCAATTACATGGTTGAAAAATGAACAGCTTTGTTGAAAAATGAATTTTTTGGTTCAAAATTGATATTTTTGGTTGAAAATTTAACTAATTTGTTGAAAAATTCATTATTTTGGTACTAAATTAATCTTCTCTGTGGAAATTAAATTCTTTTATATTGAAAATTCAACCGCACGTGATTGAAATTTTAAGAACTTTGTTAAAAACTCAATTTTTTATTTAAAAATTCATCTCTTTGCTTAAAAATTAGTTGTTTCTTTGTTAAAAAATTACTTCTTAACTGAAAATTTAACTATTCCATTTTTTGTTGAAAATTTACCATTTTTAGTTAAAAATTCATGTATTTTGTTCAAAATTCGTCTCTTTTTGTGTTCTCTTTTTGTTTAAAGACTTAACATTCTTGTTAAAATTGTTTATCTGTTTGTTAAGAATCAATGTATTTAACTGAAAATTTAACTATTACATTTTTTGTTAAACGCAATTGGTATTATTGCTTGACCCTCGGTATGCAGACATCTTGGATTTTTCTCATTTAACCTGAACACCCTAAATTGGTATTTCAGGTTGGGTGGGGGAAATCCAAAATGTCTACAAGCCGAGGGCCAAACAATAATACCAATTGCATTGGGACACAACTTTTTTTTGCAATAACTCAGAAAAAAATGATTTTTCACCATAAGCGTATTTGGTCATTATTCTTTATTTTCTAGAAATTATTTAATTGAATTATAAAATCCATACAAAAATGTGTAATGATTTTATTAATTAATTATATAGCTTTTTCAAAATGAAAAATAATATACAAATATACTTTTGGTGAAAAATCAGGACGACTGGAAAATCCTGAAATATAAAATTCCCGACACTGTATCATTCCTGAATTGGAAAATCCCCGAATAATAAAATTGTTCCCGAATTGGAAAATTCCTGAACAGACAAATTCCCGAACAGTTTGTAAGTTTATAATATTACCGAATGGAAAAATTTCCGGATAATAAAATTCTCGATAGTTTATAATATTACCGAATTTGAAAATTCCCGACATAAAATTGCCGAATTATAAAATATCCGAACTAGAAAATTCCCTAATTATAAAATTCCCCAATTTGAACAATTAAAAAAAAAATTTATAAATATTATTTTGTTATTGAAAATACAATAATCAAATATCTTTATCAACAAAAATTGTAATGTTTAAAATTTCTAAAATTATTATTTGAATCTTAAATAACAATAATTGATGAAATATATTTCTTGATGAAAATTTTTGGGCGACTGTAAAATCCTGAAAAATAAAATTCCTGCCACTGTAAAATTCCCAAATTGGAAAATTCCCGAATGATAAAATTCCCGACAGTTTATAATATTAACGAATTTGAAAATTCCCGATAGAAAATTGCCGAATTATAAAATATCCGAACTAGAATATTCCCGAATTATAAAACTCTCGAAACAATTAAAAAAATGGTTTTTTAAATAAATATTACTTATTTATAAAAAATACAATAATCAAATATTTTGCATGAAAAAAGAAATTTTTGCTTGTTTACAGTTTCTGAAATTAATGTTTGAATTTAAAATAACAATGATTGGAAACAATTTTCATCCAGAAATATATTTTTTTTCAATTATTGTTATTTCAAATTCAAACAATAATATTAGAAACTTTAAATATTAAACATTATTTTTTATACAAATATTTGATTATTGTATCATTAATAAATAATATTAATAAACAAAAATTTCTTATTGTTTAAATTCGGAAATTTTCTAGTTCAGATATTTCATAATTCGGGAATTTTTCATTTCGGTAATATCATAAACTGTTCGGGAATTTTATTCATCGAAAATTTTCCAATTCGAGAATTTGACAGAGTCGGGAATTTTATTTTCCGGGATTTTCCAGTCGACCTAAATTTTTTTCAAATATTGTTATTTTAAATTCAAAATTTTAAACTGCAAACTTAAGTATCGGTATAGTAAAATTTGCAGTTAAAAATCTTTTTTTTTTTTTAAATCAAAAATTCATCTTCTTGTTTAAAAATTAATTCTGTTTTTGTTGGTAATTCCACTATTTTGGTGAAAATTCATGTATTTTAATGAAAATTTGTCTCTTTCCGTTGAAAATTAATCTTTTTTTTTCAAAATTTATCTTTTTGGTAAAAAATTCATCTATCTGGTTGAAATTTTAATATTTGGTTGAAAATTCGTTTTTCTTTTGCTTGAAAGTTCATCATTTTTTAGTAGAAAATTATTCTTCTCGTTTGAACATTCATATATTTTGGTTATAATTAAAATTAATTTCTTTGGCTGAAGATTTAACAATTTTTTTGAAAATTTGTTTTTCTTTTGATTGATAATAATTATCAATTGATAAATTATTTATCTTTTTTAGTTGAAAATTCACTCATTTTTGGTAGAAAACTATTGTTCTTGTTTGAAAATTCATCTATTTCGGTTAAAAATTAATTTCTTTGATTGAAAATTTAATTATTTTGATGAAAATTGTTTTTTTTTTTGTTAAAAATTAATTTTTTTGACTGAAAACTTAAGCATATACTAAAATTATCAGTTAAAAAATGTTTTTTGGTGTTGTTGAAAATTTGTATTTTTGGTAAAAAATTAGACTTCTAGTTTGAAAATTCATCTTTTTGGTTGAAAAGTCTTTTTTTTTTTTTTTTTTTTTTTTGAAAATTCAACTATTTTGTCGAAACTCCTTTTTTTTGGCTTAAAATTATTTTTTAACTGAAAATTAAACTATTCCGTTTTTGGATAAAAATTCATCTTTTTTAGTTGGAAACTTAACTTTTTGGTAGAAAATTCATCTTTTTGGTTACAAATTCATCTATCTGGTTGAAAATTTAAATATTTTGTTGAAACTTCATTGTTTTTTTAAATTATTTTTTTACTGAGAATTTAACTATTCCATTTTTGGTTAAAAATTTATCATTTTTTGTTGAAAATTCAATTATGTGTTTGAATATTAATATATTTTGTTGAAAATTCGTCGTTTTTACTAGAATATTATTTTTTTTTTGTAAATTCATTTCTTTGGTTGTAAATTTAACAATTTTGTTGAAAATTCGATTTTGTTTAGTTGAAAATTAATTTTGTTTGATACTGAAAATGTAACTTCCATTTTTGGTTACTAATTTATCTTTTTAGTTGAAAATATTTTTTTTTTCGTTGAAAATTGAACAATTTTGTTGAAAATTCAACTTTTTATCTGAAATATTAAGTTTTCCATTTTTGGTTGAAATTTATTTTTTTTTTAGTTGAAAATATCATTGCTACAGATGAAAATGTAACCATTTTTTTTATCGTGAAAAATCCTTTTTTTCCAAGTTACTAATTAAAAATTAAATTTTGTCCCATGCAATGGGTATTATTGTTTGACCCTCGACCCCTCTATGCATGGAGAATAGACATAAGGAGCCCAAAGTCCTGTACATTGACTTCACCAAAAACGAGCATTTTTCTGTCGGATGTACAATAACGCATCGAAATGCTAGATCTTCTCGAGCGCGGCGCTAGTGTGGTACGGGTAACGATGGCCGCCGTCATGGCCCGTGTAAATATAACCTCGACGTTCAAACATAAATACAAAAATTCCTAAATCGTTTAAACAATTTGTGAGTCATGTACAGAATCCTGCACATTTTCTTCTTTTACTTTTTAACCCGCTTTTCGTTGTTGAATTCTACAAAGATACCAAAAAATATATTCTTTTATATTTTGCTTCAACCTGGTGCTGAGGATTGAAGAGAGAAAACTTTGAACTTTTAACAACATCAAAAACCTGGATATGAATACAATGGAACTAAATTCCAAAGGAAACCGTTGGTGCATTTCAAACTGATGAAAAATTCAATATTTATAAAACACAATAATCCTGACTTTCACGTTGAAATTAAAATCTTAATTATTCTCTATTCAAATCTTTATACCGCGAAGGTTATATGTCAATTTGTTAGCGCAATAATTCAAAAGTACCTACCTCGTCCATTGCAGGACCTCTACAATTTGACACACTTCAAAAAAAGATGTTTCGCGGTGGATAAAATTATTTAAATCTTTTTTATGTCAATCACAATTTATCTCTGTAAATCACATATCACATTCGTCAATAATTCAAAATGTGTCAATGTCAACAAAGACAGCTAACATTCAATACCCGTGCGACACTAGCGCCAGACCCGGGAACGGGAAGTATTGTAACCATTTTCATACAACAAAAATGTGCTCACATTCGGTTACACTACTTTGGTCTCCTTATGTCTATTCTCCATGCCTCTATGCCTCGACGTGCAGACATCTTGGATTACCCCCACTCAACCTGAAGTACCTAATTCATTTGGCAACACCGCAAACATCAAAAATATACTTTTAAAGCGTTCCTTGGTTTAAAAAGTCGCCAAAAATAAATTATTGTAACTTTTTAAGTGATTACAAATTTAATTTAATAAAAAAATTTAAAAAAGAGTTCCAGTTACAGATTTAATGCTTTTACGATGATTCATTATAATATGTTATGTTAATTGTGAAAAAAGCTAAGTTAATTTCGACGTTATTAATGTGCAAACTGATCCAAGTTTCGTAAACAATTAACTTCATTTAAAATATTAAAAATATTTAGAATTAATTTATACATAATTGGGTTATTTCTATCTTTCATTTTGAATTCTCGTTGCATTCGCGCCAATTTTCACAGTACCATCTGGTGGAGGATGACAGGAGTTTTTTTTCATAACCTTCTGGCAACAGTGCCTCTCATGCTTGACAGCTTACTTTTTCGCAAAGCCACGTGCTTTGACCACTGTGTACGAAAATGAAAAAGTTTTTGAGGTTATATAAATAATTGCTGGACTAAAAATTAATAAATCATAAGAATTTAAGGAAAAATAAGTGGCAAAATGAGTTTTTCCATTTTTGATTTTAATATTGCTCTCTGTAGTGGTGAAAATGTTGTTATATACAATATTCAGGACAATAAAGAAAGAATTGTTACTTTGCCGAAATTGACGGGCGTCCAGGAAAATAATACTCACAATAATGAAGATATTGAAAGTTTTCATGCTCTAACGAGTGTGAATTTGTCCAACGATGGAGAATATCTTTCGATTTGCACTAATCGAAAACAACTGTGTTTGTATAAAAGAAAAAGCTTAGAAATTGTGTCGAACAGAACTTTAATAAGGGCTGCAAGTAAAGTTAGTTTTACGAAAAGTAATGATATTGTTGTTGCTGACAAGTCTGGGGATGCTTATTTATTTTCCACGTCGAAACCACTCGAGAATGGAACTCTTCTTCTAGGTATGTTTTTAATTTTTTTCAAAATGCTACTTCAATACTATTTCACACTTTTTTTAAGCGGTGACACTATTTTGCTACTTTTGCGAAATAAGTGACACCAAAGAAACTATTTTCTGATAAAAAAACTATTTCCTGATAAAAAGAAAAGAATTTTTCAACCAAAAAAGATTTTTCATTTAATAAAGAAAAAATTTTTAATTAAAAATGTTGAATTTTCAATTAAAATACATGAGCTTTCTACAAAACAGTTGAATATTCAACCAAAAAGATGAATTTTCAACCAAGCAGATTAATTTTCTAAACAAAGATGGATTCTAAAAAAATTGCATAAATTTTTAACCAAATAGTTGAATTTTAAACCAAGAAGATTAATTTTGTACCAAAAAGACGAATTTTCAACAAATTACATAAATTTTCATCTAAATTAATTTTTTTTTTGTTTCTACAGTTTTCAAACAAAATATTTGAATTTTTAAACCAAAAGAGATCAGGTTTTAACCAAAAATGGAGTAGTTAAATTTTAATTGTGGAGAATTAATTTTCAAACAAAAAAAAAAATAATTTTCTACAAAAAAGCTTTAATTTTGTATCGAATAGTGGAATCGTTTTCAACCAAAAAAATGTATTTTCTACCAAAAAAGATAAGTTTTCAACAAATTACATAAATTTAGTATTAAATACTTTGAATAATGTATGTGATGTTAGTCCAAATTTTATTTGATTAATTTTTAGTTTATATTTTTTTCGTTCATACATTTTTTCAACCAAATAATTGAATTTTTAAACAAAACAAAAAAATTTTCAACCAAAAATAGAATAGTTAAATTTTCATTAAAAAAAAAACGACTTTTATACTAAAAAAAAGTTTTTATTTTGTACCAAATAGTTAAATTTTCTACAAAAATTTGGAATTTTCAAGCTAAAAAGACGAATTTTCTTCAAAACAGTTGAATTTTCAACCCGAGACTATGAATTTCCAACAAAAGAATTATTCTTCAGCTAACCAGTTGAATTTTCAACAAAGTAGTCGAGTCATCAACTAAAACAGATTAATTTTCAACCAAACAGTTGCATTTTCCACCAAAAAATGGATTTACTACCAAAAAAGACGACTTTTCAACAAGATACATCAATTTTCAACCAAATAGTTGAATTTTCGAACCAAAA
The DNA here is from genome assembly GCA_932195095.1 of Andricus curvator. Lineage (NCBI taxonomy): Eukaryota > Metazoa > Arthropoda > Insecta > Hymenoptera > Cynipidae > Andricus > Andricus curvator. The sequence goes on along the minus strand of CAKNYM010047058.1, from coordinate 102,930 downwards.
AGACGATTTTCAACAAAACCGTTGATATTTCAATCAAAAAGATGAATTTTCAACCAAGAAGATTACTTTTTTAAACAGAGATGAATTCTCAACAAAATACATATTTGTTCGTTTCTACATTTTTTAAACAAAATATTTAAATTTTTAAACCAAAAAAGATCAGGTTTTAACGAAAAATGGAGTAGTTAAATTTTAATTGTGGAGAATTAATTTTCTTTAAAAAAAAAAATAATTTTCTACAAAAAAGGTTCAATTTTGTATCAAATAGTGGAATTTTATACCAAATTATTTAGTTTTCAACCAAAAAAAAAGTATTTTCTACCAAAAAAGATAAGTTTTCAACAAATTACATAAATTTACAATTAAATACTTTGAATAATGTATGTAATGTTGGTGCAAATTTTATTTGATTAATTTTTAGTATATATTTTTTTAGTTTATACATATTTTCAACTAAATAATTGAATTTTTAAACCAAAAAAATTAATTTTTAACAAAAAATAGAATAGTTCTAAAAAGACGAATTTTCTACAAAACAGTTCAATTTTCAACCCGAGACTCTGAATTTCCAACAAAAAAGTTATTCTTCAGCTAATTAGTTGAATTTTTAACAGAGTAGTTGAGTCATCAACTAAAACAGATTAATTTTCAACCAAACAGTTGCATTTTCAACCAAAAAATGGATTTACTACCAAAAATGACGAATTTTCAACAAGATACATCAATTTTCAACCAAATACTTGAATTTTCGACCCGAAAAGACGATTTTAAACAAAACGGTTGAATGTTCAATCAAAAAGATGAATTTTCAACCAAGAAGATTAATTCTCAACTAAATACATAAATTTCTAACCAAATAGTTGAATTT
>CAKNYM010047058.1:76433-92070 GCA_932195095.1 Andricus curvator | reverse complement strand
ACTAGTTAAAATTTCAGATAAAAAAAAATAATTTTCAACAAAAAAAATTAATTTTCAAGTAAGAAAGATCAATTTTCAACCAAATTGTTGAATTTTTAACTAAAAAGTTGTTTTTTCAACCACAAACTGGAATAGTTGAATTTTCGACCACGAAGATGAATTTTCAAATAAAAAAAAATGTCTACCAAAAATGAAATATTTAAATTAGCAGTTAAACAAATTAAGTTTAACAGTTAAAAAAGCAGTGTAAAAAAATAATTTTCAACCAAAAAAAAATGAATTTTTAACCAAAGTTATTAATTTTCATCTGAAATCATTAAAATGATGAAACTTTTTCAACAAAATACCAACTAAATAGATAAATTTTTCACGAAAAATTGAATAGTTGGATTTTCAGTTAAACTAATTAATTTTAAAACAAAAAAAAAAGAATTTTCAACAAAATAGTTGAATTTTTATTTAAGAAAATTATTTTTCAACCAAATAGTTGATTTTTCAACTAAAAAGATCAATTTCCGACCACAAAAGATGAATTCTTTACGAAAAATGTAATAGTAAATATTTCAACAAAGAAAGATTTCATTTTCAATTCAAAAACAGCTGAATTCAACGAAAAAAGACAAATTTTCAACAAGAGTTGAATTTTGAACTAAGAAAGATTTTTCAGTTAAGAAAAAAAGAATTCAACCCAAGTGTTGAATTTTATAAGCAAAAAAAAAATGAATTTTCAACCAAATAGTACAATTTTCATCTAAACAAGATAAATTTTCCGATAAAAAAATTAATTTCCAACAACAACAAAAAACTAATTTTCAACAAAACAGTTCATTCCTAGCTGTTGAAAAAATTCACTGACATTTACAGGTTTTCTTCAGGTATATAGAAATTCTCTGACAATGTCAGGTTTTCAAGGTGAGTAGACACCCTGGTATATAAACTAAGTTGTATATTTTATAAGCCTTGTTATTACTTACAATTATATATGTAAAATTATTGTAGAGTGAGTTTTACAGATTCAGTAAAATACAAAAAAAACTTAATTCATTGAAGATAATTAGTGCGGAGTCGGGGGAATATTACACTGGTTTGTAGTCCAACTTAGATTCTAGCTTCTTGTTGTCGGACACTTTTCTCACTGCCTTCATGAAGTCTTCCTGGATAACGTATTCCCTTTCGAGACGAATTGCGAAAAGACCTGCCTCTGTGCAAACGTTTCTTAAATCGGCACCGTTGAAACCGTCAGAAAGCTTGACAACAGCCTCGTAGTCTATTTCTCCGTGTTTGGCAATAGGACCAGCGTGAATTTTTAAAATTTCGAGTCTAGCTTGCTCGTTTGGCAGTGGAATTTCAATCTTTCGGTCAAGTCTTCCAGGCCGCAGAAGAGCGGGATCCAAAGTATCGGGTCTGTTTGTCGCCATAATCATTTTTACTTGTCCCAGAGAATCGAAACCGTCCATTTGATTCAACAACTCCATCAAGGTTCTCTGTATTTCGCGATCAGCACTCGTACCTTCTGAAAATCTACGACCACCTGGAAAAATTTTTTTTTTTCAGAATTTTAGATAATCAGGGTGTCCAGCGATTCTTAGGAACAAAATTCAAGGTCTTTTCCAGGTTTTCCAGATCAAGAAATCAAGTTTTTCCAGGTGTCCTTTTTTTACATCAAATTATCAATAATGGTTTGTTATACATGTAAAAAATGAGACATTTCATTTTTTATTGGCCAACAATTTCTAAAGATAGCAGAATCATAAACTAATTTTTAATTTTTTGCGAAAATAAGTCGTCTTTGTGAAATCTTTGAGAATATTTTTAAGTCTTTAAACTTTTTGAAAGCTTTGTGAATTCGTTGAAATCTTTTGAAGCATTTTAAAAATCTTTATGAAACCTTGAAATTTCAGTCAAATCTTTTGAAATCTTTTAACATTTTTGTAAAAACTTTGAAATTCTTTTAAAACTTTTTGAAATTTTTTGAAATCTTCATAAAATCTTGGAAATATTTGTTAAATATTTCTTTAATATTATTGTTTTGTGAAATATTTGGTGTTCCTTTGAAATTATTGCAATCTTTTAAAATCTTCTCAAATTTATTGAAACATTTTAAAATTGTTTCAAACCTTTGAAATGTTTTGAAATCATTAAAATCTTTTGAAATCCTTATGAATTCTTTGAAATACTTGTGAAAATTTTCCTATATCTTTTGTATTTATTTGAAATCACTGGAATTTTTTTAATCTTTGTGAAATCTTTTGATTTTTTTTTTGAAATCTTTTAAATATGTGGTAGTGTACCCTTTTTAGAATTTTTGAAATTTTAGTATTCTTTTGACATCTTTATGAAATTTTAAAGAAATCTTTGAAATATTTGTGAAATCATTCTGAAATCTTTTGATTCATTTGAAATCATTACAAAATTTGAAATCTTTGTGAAATCATCTGGTTTACTATACCCTTTTTAAAATCTTTGTGAAATCTATTGAAATCTTCTAAAAAAATTTGAAATCGTTTAAAATCTTTGAAATGTTTTAAAATCTTTGAAATTTTTGTGAAATCTTTTCTATTCATTTGAAATCATTAAAATATTTGTGAAATCTTTTCAAATTTTGGTAAAATCTTTGAAATATTTGAAATCTTTGTGAAATGTTTTGAAATCTTTCTTTATTTTTTGATTGTGAAATTTTTTGTGTTCGTTTGAGATCACTAAAGTGTTTTGAAATCTTTTCTTTAAGTTTACTGAAAACTTTGGAAATTATTTCCAATCGTTGAAATCTGGTGAAATGTACCCGTTTTGAAATCTTTGAAATTCTTGAAATCTTTTGTAATCCTTACAAATTCTATGAAATATTTGTGAAACCTTTTGTATTCATATAGAATCATTAAAAGCAAAAAATTCAAATTAAAGACTCTCGTGAAAAAATCAAGGAGATTTCCAGGTTTTCAAGGTTTAAAAAAAATCAAGGAGAATTCCAGGTTTTTAAGGTTTTCACGGTCGCTGGACACCCTGATAATGTATATAATTTCAGGGTGGCCACTGGACCGGGAATTTCATGAGACCTGGAAAAACCGGGAAATGACAGTGAATTTATTTTTTGATCGGAAATTTTACAAATTTTTACAAAAAAATCTGCCCAACTTTGATTTCAACATTTTTTTAAACAATTAGTTAGATTGTTATCTTTTTCAGTTATGATATTATTCAGTTTAGAATGCGTCATTCGAAAATCTTTTACTTTAAAAATGTTCCGTTTTAGACTTTAATTTTTAAGCGTATATTTCATTAAAAGAATTTTAAAATGCAGTTTCAAAGACTTGAAAATTCAGAGGCGTTTGAAATCGAAGATTTTGTATAAAAATATTTTTAGTTCATCAACTGTGAATATAAATTAATTGATGATTTTTAAAATGGAACTGTACTTTCAGGATTAGAAAGTGAATAATAATTGATTTTACAAGACGATTCGGAATCAGTTCACAATTTCCAGATTTTAACGTTAAAAATTGAACTGTTTCAATTGGAAAGAAAATTTTTTAATTAAGAAAAAGAATAATTACTTCATATATTTAGAAATATCTGACTGTTCATTTAAAATCAGTAATTACAAATCAAATATGCAAAACTAAAAAAAAACTAAACTTTAAACGTAACATTTTTAATTGTTCTATTTAAAAAAACTTAATTTGTAAGTCAAATTGTTGAATTTTTATGTATAAATAATAATTTAACACCTATTATACTTTAAAAAAATACGATTAAGTTGAAGAGATTTTTAGAAGTTTTAAAAAAATTCAACATTATTTAGAAATTAAAGACGAATTTTCAGCAAAAGAGTTGAATTTTCCATCAAGAAAGATTTTTCAGTTAAGAAAGAAGAAAATTCAACTAAATTGTTGAAATTTTAATCCAAAAAGACGAATTTTCTACAAATCAGTTGAATTTTTAAGCTAAAATTCTACATTTTCAACAAAAAAGTGAATTATCAACCCAAAAAGATGAATTTTCAACCAAGACGATCAATTTTCAATCAAAAAAGACGAATTTTCGACAAATACACGAATTTCCAACTAAAAAAGATCAATTCTAAACAAAACAAATGCATTTTTAACAACGCAGTTCAACTTTCAACTAGCTAGTTGAATTTTCAACCAATAAAGATGCATTTTCTACGAAAAATGTAATAGTTGATACTTCTACGAAAAAAGATGATAATTTTGAATAAAAAGCAGTTGAATTCAACCAAAAAATACGATTTTTCAACAAAATTGTTGAATCATCAACCGAAACATTAATTTTCAACAACAAAAAAATGAATTTTGAACAAAGTAGTTTAGCTTTCAACCTAACAGTCAACTCTCAACCAAGTAGTTGATACTTCAACCAAAAACATTTCCATTTAAAATAAAAGCCGTTGAATTCAACCAAAAAACACGAATTTTCAGATAATATTTGCAACCTTAATAAAAACCGATTATTTTTCAACCAAACAATTGCATTCTTGACCAAAACTGATGAATTTTTAAAGCAAAAAGACGAATTGACAAATAAGAAAGAATTTTCAGTCAAGAATGAAAAAAAGTTTCAACCAAATTGAAGACTTTTGAAGCCAAAAAGACGAATTTTCTACAAAACAGTTGAATTTTGAACCCGAAAATATGACTTTTCATTTAAAAAAGTTCATTTTCAACGAAATAGTTAAATCTTCAATCAAAAACATGAATCATCAATAAAAAAATGACGTGTTTACAAAGTACTTCAACTTTCAAACAGCTTGTTAAATTTTCAAACAATAAATATGAATCCTCAATGAAAAACCTTATAGTTGATACTTCTAACAAAAAATATTTTAATTTTGAATAAGAAGCTGTTGAATTAAACCAAAAAAGGCGAATGTTCAACAAAATAGTTAAATTTTTAATCAAAGAAATGAATCTTTAACCAAAAAAAGATTTTTTTTCACAAAATAGTTCAAATTTTAATCAAGTAGTTGAATTTTCAACCAAAAAATATGATTTTTTAAGAAAATAGTTGAATTGTCAAGAAAAGAATTAATATTTCAAACAAAAGAGATGAATTCTGTGCCAAAAATATAACAGTAGAATGTACAACCAACAGAATTAACTGTTAACCCAAAAATAGTTTCTGATTTTCTTATTGGATTCTCTTAATTCAGTTGGAATTGAAGCGAAAAAACGAGAAAAAGGGGAAGTTTCTTAAAACTCGGGGAAAACGGTGAAGTCTGGTATTGCGTAGTTTAAATGCATTAAAATAAAAATTTACCTATCGCGTCAATTTCGTCCATAAATATGATGCAGGGTTGATGATCACGAGCGTAGTTAAACATTTCCCTAATTAATCTCGCCGACTCGCCAATATATTTATCAACGATTGCGCTGGACACTACTTTTAAGAAATTTGCGTCAAGTTGACTCGCCACGGCTCTCGCAAGTAACGTTTTTCCCGTTCCTGGGGGACCGTAGAGTAAACAACCCTTGGGAGGCGTGATTCCAACTCTTTGGAAAAGTTCAGGATTCAGAAGAGGCAATTCGATCACTTCCCTCAATTCACGAATTTGCTGGCTCAATCCACCGATTGCAGAATAAGTCACGTCTCCTGGATCTTCGTGAGACATGTTGTAAACAAGAGGATCCACCTGGAACAAATTTTATACAATATAAAATGGAGACCGATTAATTAACTCTTTGAAATAACGGGTAAACAAGGAATATTTCATTACAGAGACCTGCAAACGGATTCGGTAAAATGCTTGATCAGGGTGTCTACCTGACGGATAATTTTCACTTCCCGTTTTTGTTTTCAGGTAAATTTAAGAGATCAAACGATTTTTAAAGATTTCAAGAGATTTCTGAACATTTCTGATTTGGAACAGCGAATGTTGGAAAAGAATTATAATTCCGAGTTGGCATATCAGATAATTTTTGGTCATAAGAATTAAAACTCTGATTTGGAACGGAACTTTTTGCAAAAGGATTATAATTCTGCATTAAAACAGGGATTTTTTTAAATTTCATTCTTCTACATCAGAATGCAAATTATTTTCTACAATTCCCAAAAGTGTAGATTATAATTCTTTACGGAAATTCCCTGTTTCAATTCAAAATTAGATTTATTTTCAAAGATTCCCTATTTCAGCTCACAATTACATTTATTTTCAAAATTTTCCTATTTCAAGTAACAAACAGTAACTTCCTTTCTCAAACATTTGGAAGAGCAAAGTTTCAAATTCTGGCAAAGTTTTATTTGCAAGAAAAAAAGAATTCTTTAATTCAAAAAAATTCTGAATTTGGCAATTAAATTAATTTCAAAAATTTCATGTTCCAAGTAAGAACTATATTTATTTGCAACATTTTCTATTATAAATCAAAATTATAGTAAATCCGTTTTTCCAAAATTTGGAAGGGGGAAGTTTTAAAGTGTGACGAACTCTGACTTGGAACAGGGATTTTTTTAATTCCATTCTTCTAGATAATCTAGATCAAAACTTAAATTCTTTTCCAAAATTTCCATTCCACGTAAAAAATTCCCTGTTCCAAGACAAATTATAATTTTTTACGAAAAGTCCTTGCCCTAAAGTAAAAATTATAATTCTTCACGGAAATTCCCAGCTCTATCTCCGAATTATAATTCTTTTTAAAAATTCCCTGTCGCAATTGTCAAAATCATATTTCTTTACAAATATTCTCTGTCCCAAACTCAAAATTATAATTCTTTACTAAAATTCCTTCTCCCAAAGTAAAAACTATAATTCTTCACCGAAATTCCTGATCCTGAGGTCCAGATTATATTTCTTTACTGAAATTCCATGTCGCAACTTAGAAATAAAATTCTTTACGAAAACTCCATAGTTAATGTCAGGATAATTGTGATTTCTTACGTGCATTTTTTTATATTTCTTCTATTAATTCCTTGTCCCAACTTAGATTATAAAGCTTTTAGAAAATTCCCTGCCTCAAAGTCGGAATTATAATTCTTTAATGAAATTCCCGGTTTCAAGTCACAATTACATTTATTTTCATAACTTATTTATTTTAAAAACTTCCCTCTTCCAAGTGAGAGTAATATTTATTTGAAATATTTTCTATTACAATTAAAAAATATAGTAACTCCCTTTTTCGAAAATTTGGAAGAGGGAAGTTTCAAATTCTGGAAAATTTTTATTTGCAAAAAAAATAATTTTTTAATTCAAAAAATTCTGATTTGATTTATAATATTACCCTATTTCAAAATTCCCGAAATAAAATTGCCGACATGGAAAATTTCTTAATTCTAAAACTCCCGAATCTAAAAAATTAAAAAATAGTTTTAGTAATAAATAAATAATAAAATGATAAATAAAATAAAAAATGTTCAAATAAATGTATTTTATTTTACTGACTATTTATTATTTGATTATTTAACGATTTGTTAATTGTTTAGTTTCGGAAATTTTATAATGCGGGAATTCCCCTATCCCGGCAATTTTATTATTCGGATATTTGAAATTCGGGAATTTTAAATTGTCGGGAATTTTAAATTGTCGGCAATTTCCTAAATTCGGTAATTTTATATTTCGAATATTTCCCTTTTCAGGAATTTTCTAGCGTTAGAATTTTATTTTTCGAAATTTTTCAATCGTCCCACATGAAACATGAATTGTGTTTGTAAATTCCCTTTTTATAAATCAGAATTAAAATCATTTTACAAAATTTTCCGTTCTATGTAAAAAATTACCTGTTTCAAGGCAAAATTATCATTCTTTACGAAATTACCAGTTCTAAAGTGAAAAATATATCTCTTTAGTGCATTCTTTAAAATATATGTTATTGATTTCTTCGTCCTCTAAACTCAGAATTATAATATATTTTTAAAAACTTCCTATACAAAGTGACAAATTAGTTTCAAAAATTTTTATGTTTCAAGTCACAACTATATTTATTTACAACATTTTCTACTATAATTCAAAAATATAGTAACTTCTTTTTTCCATAATTTGTAAGACGGAAGTTTTAAAGTGTGACGAATTCTGACTTGGAACAGAGATTTTTTAAATTCCATTCTTCTAAATCAGACATTAAACTCTTTTCCAAACTTTCTGTTCCATGTAAAAAATTTCATGTTCCAAGTCAAATTATAATTCTTTACGGAAACTCCCTGTCTTAAAGTTAAAATTATAAATCTTAACGAAATTTCCTGTTCCACAGTAAACTTAAAATCAAAATTATTAATTCTTCACGGAATTATCATCCTTTTAGAAAATTACGGGTCCTAATTGTCAAAATTCTATTTCTTTACAAAAATTCTCGATCCCAAACTCAAATTAATAATTTTTTACTAAAATTCCTTCTCGCGAAGTAAAATCTAGAAATCTTCACGGAAATTCCCACCTCTATCTCAGAATTATAATTATTTTACAAAATTCCCTGTCCCAATTGTCAAACTTATATTTCTTTACAAAAATGCTCTGCCCCAAACTTAAAATTATAATTCTTTATACTAAAATTCTTTCTCCCAAAGTAAAAACTATAATTCTTCACGGTAATTCCCTGCCCTAAGGTCAAAATTATATTTTTATATTTATAATTTATATATTCTTTTCGAAAATTCTCTATTCCAAGTCAGGATAACTGTGATTCTGTACGTGCATTTTTTGTATAATTCTTCAGAATGATGCCTTTTTTAGAAAATTCTGTCTCAAAGTCGGAATTATAATTCTTTACTGAATTTCCCTGTCCCGACAAAGAATTAGAGCAATAAAATACTTCCCCCCCAAAATTTATTTCCCAATTTCTAGGTCAGATAGACACCCTGTTTATAATTTTATAAGTTCAAATCTTACCTCACGTGGCAGATATCGCATAATTGTGAGTGTCGTCATGTCTAAAGCGACTCTGGTACCAGATTTCAATTTATTTTTGTCCAATTGACGCCTGCATCCCACAACATAACGAGGTCCATTGGTGGCTTTTACAATAACTGAAATTGAAAGATATATTTTGCAACTTAACTATGAAAATCCTTGAAAATAAAAATAAAATAACATAACGATCATATTTTAAAAAACCATAAAAAAAGAGAGAAGAAAAAAAGGCAACCTCCGAATCCCTGTACTAATTTAAATTCCTCTTTAACGCCCAACATTCTAATTTAGCTACGAAATTATTCGAAAGTAAAAAAAAAACAAGAATTTAAAACGATCAAATTTGGGCAACATACTCTTAAATTCTAAGTAAATCCTCATACAAATTAAAAAGACCAAAATAACAAAAGAGGAAAGAAAAAGAAGGAGGGTGGCCGTTTTAATCAAGGCAAAAAATTCCCGGTTTTGTTCCGGTTCGCAACGATTTTTCACGGTCATTGAAATTAAAGAAATCGAACTCTTAGAGACTTAGAGCTAAACATTTTTGTCATTTTAAGCAATCAAAACTGAACTGAAAATTAAAGCAATCAAAGTGGAACTTTTTTGGATTTTAAACTTCTAAAATTGATGCTTAACAATCTTTTAACTCACAGCTCGATAATTTACACGTATTAAATGGATGTTTTACCACTTTTAAATTGAAAATTTTTTATTTAATTACGATTAAAGTGCAACATTTTCCATTTTAAACTTTTATAAACTGAACAGTTCAAAGATTTAGGATTAAAACATAACTATAACTTTCAATGCCTTAAATTGGAGAATGACTCAATAAATTTGTAAATATTTAAAATTTTATCATTTGTAATTATTATAAGTAGAAACATCTAAATGAAATGATTTAAAATTTTGTTTAACCTGAACACTTTTAAAATTACAAGTCAATTTTTGTTTATTTTATGCGTTTCAAATTAATAATTGTTTAATTGTTAAACTGTTTATACATTAAAATTCAGCAGATTAATTTACAAACTAAACATTTAAAAAATTGAACAATTAACATTGTAACGTTCAAATATTAAATTTAGCACTCTGAAATTCTAAAGATTCACGGTTATTTCAAACGATTTAGTTCGGAACATTTGATTTATAATTGCTCATTTCAAATGAACAGCCCAATATTGCTAAATATTAAAAATTATTCTTTTCTTTTATTAAAAAATTTCTAATTGAATGAGTTAAAAATATAATATTTTAGAATGAAACCATTTTTAATAAGATTTAAAATTGAATGAAAAGTGTTTAATTATATGAACCTATTAATTTGCAGTTATTTCAAAATTGAAAATAGTTCATAAAGTTTCAATCGGGCGTTTACATTTGTTTGACCAAGGCTTTCGAATTGAAACAGTTCAATTTATAACGACAAAATTTATAATTTGTTGATCAACTTAAAACGTTTTTTATCCAACATTTTCAATTTTAAACGCTCTTAATATTTAATTGTTTAAATTTTCGAAACTAAATTAGAAAAATCTTTAAATTGAAATGAGCGCTTAAAACGAAGACCTAATGTGGAAATTTTTTTAAGTAAAAGATATTAGAATTACGCACTTAAAATTCATAAAAAAGTTGACATCAACCTTATTTTGAATTGCATTATATCATGTTATATGAAATTTGTGATATTTCAAGTGATTGGATAGATTTTTCTTCTAAAAATTTCTAAACTTCTTGGTAAAAAAAATTTACTGTAACTTCCCGGTCTCAAAAAATTCCTGGTTTCCGGGCTCATACAAATCCCTTTCTTTTTCTTTTTAATTTAAACTAGCATCATCAATCGCGCGTGCCTTTCTTCAATTTAAGGAGGAAATAATTTGTATTGCAAAATAAAAAATTTGATTAATTATTTATTTTTTATTTTCATTTGTTAATTTGTTTTTAAGCTTATATAAATATAATTTTTCTAAGACTCTTGAACAAAATTCAAGAAGATTTTTGTAAAATTTCAGATATGTCAAATCTAAATTACAACAAAAAAATAATTTTTTAAGCAAATAGTTGAATTTTCAGAAAAAAGTTAATTTTCAACTAAAATGATGAATCGTCAACCAAAAAAAAAAGACTTTTTAGCAAAGTTGTTCAACTTTTAACCAAGTAGTTGAATTTTCAACTAAAAAATATTAATTCTCTACTAAAAATGTAATAGTTAATATTTTAATTTCAAAAGATCTTAATTTTAAATCAAAAACAGTTTAATTCATCAAACAAAATTTTAATCAAATAATTGATTCCTCAACCAAAAAGATGAATTTTTAAACAAGAAGATTAATTTTCTGCCAAAAAGGAAAAATTTTCAACAAAATGATACACATCCAACCAAAGAGATGAATTTTGAACTAAGATGATGAATTTTGCAATAAAGTAATTTAACCATTAACCTGGAAGTTGAATTTGCAAGAAAAAAGATGAATTCTCAATCAAAAAATATAATAGTTGACATTAACACTAAAAAATGTTTTCATTTTAAATAAAAAAGGGTTGAATTCATCCAAAGAGACGAATTTTCAACAAAATAGTTGAATCCTCATCCAAAATAACATTTTAATTTTAATCTAAACAGTTACAATTTTAATAAAAAAGATTAGATTTCTATCAAAATAGATGAATTTTCAAACAAAAAAGAAGAATTTTCAACATAATTGTATTTTCAACCAAAAAAGATTTTTCAGTAAAAAAAGAAATTCAGGCAAATTATAATTTGAATGGAAAGATAATTTTTAATACCAAATAAAAATTGCGAATAACTATTTTTGAATTTTTGTTGTTTATTTGCTTTACGGTTATATAAATATAATTTTCCTAAAAAGGATTTTTGAACATTTCAGATATGTCAAAAAAGAATCTAGAAAATTTAAAAAAAAAATGTTTATTTTACAAGAGTTAACACAATTTTAGGAAAAATTGGAATCAGTTTAAAAAATATTTAGGACTTTTTAACGCTTGGAAAAATATTTGATCAATTTTTGGAAATCTTTCAGTTTTAAAATATTTTTAATCTATTAAAAACTTTCCAAATGTCTAAATAACTTGTAAACTGATTTAAATTAGCCCTAAACTTGTCTTTTTTATTACAAAATCTTCAAAAAGCCAAATTTTGTTTTGAGCTTTTTAAAATCTTTTCAAATTTTCAATATTTCGAAATTTTTTTTTTAAACTTCTGAATAGTTTTTCTTAAATGATTCGAATTTTTCCTAACTATTTCTAAAAGTTCTGTATAATTAAGAAAATTGCCTTGAAATCTTCCAGATTATTTTTTGACGATTTTGAAAATATTTTGGAAACGTTTTTTAATTTTTTTTTTTTCTAAAATTTTGTAATGTCGCAAAATTAAAAAATTTTTTTTTTACCATATTCTACATTCTATTCCCAAATTTTAGAAAATCATTTGAAATGTTTTAAATTACTTCCTTACAATTATTTTTTCAAAATAAGAAAACAACAAATTTTCAACAAAATTGTTGAATTTTCAACCAAAAATGATTTTTCAGTCCAAAAAGAATTTTTTTTAAAGGAAAATTATGATCTGAAGGGAAAAATAATTTGTAATACAAAATAAAAATGTCGAATAACTACTTATTTTTGAAATTACTTCGTTTATTTGCTTTAAGGTTATATAAATATAAGTTTCCTAAGTTTCTCGAGAAAATTAAAAAAGATTTTGAAAAATTTCAGATATGAAGAAAAACTTTCTGGAAAATTTTTATAAAAAATTTGAGTCAATTTAAAAGATATTTAGGACTTTTTGACGATTGAAAAAAATTAAATTAAAAAAAAATCGGAAATCTTTCAAACTTGAAAAATATTTTTTATTTCTTCAAAATTACTAAAATAGTTAAATATCTTTTTTAACTGGCAGGAATTATTTCGGAAATTGTCTTAAAATCTTCCAGATTCGTTTTTGTCCATTTTTGAACTGTAATGTTTTAAAATCTTTTTAAATATTCTCTTAAAATTAATATTTCAATCTTCAAACCTTTCTTTCAAAATCTTTAAAAAACTTCCAAATTTTGTTTCAAAATCTACAAAAAGCCAAGTTTTGCTTTGAGTCTTTTTTAATCTTTTCACATTTTAAATATTTTTTTAAATTATTCGAATTTTTCCTAAATATTTCTAAAAATTCGACATACAAAATTCTTCTACATTCTGCTCAGAAATTTTAGGAAATCATTTGAAATGTTTTAAAATATTTAATTAAAATTATTTGTTCAAAATATAAAACAAATTTACACTTTCGCTGGAATCGTAACAAAAAAATTGTATTATCTTAAAACCTTTCAAATTCATTAAAAAGTTTCAAATTTTTATTTTAAAATCTTTAAAAAAACTATATTTTGTTCATTTTTAATTATTTTGGAATCTTTTTAAAACTTCTCAGACTTTGAAATATATTTTGAAATAATTCAAAGTTTTCCTAATTTTTTGTTAATCTCTCAACAATTAAAAAATTGCGTTTAAATGAAAGCTTAAATAATAATTAGGATATTCTAAGTTTTTGCCCATAATTTCATTTTTCTCGTCTCTTTGAACGTGTGAAAAAGCTTAGAAATTATAGTGTAGCAAAATTTTAAGAACATAATTATTTCGAATATTAAAAAACACTTACAATTTAAATTTTCTCTTTTATAAGTAATACTTAGAAACTTTCAGAAATAAATGTTATCAAGGGGTTATGAATAGAATCATTTTGACATTTTTTAAGCATTTGATCATAAAGTTAAGAACAGAATTGTTGCTTTTATTATTAACCAATCATGCACAATTTAAATTATCTATTTTAGAAACAAATTTATAATTAAAGTTCCTCATTTGGAAATTGGGATTTGTTAAATTCCAAAATATTCAAAAGAACAAACTGAAAAAAGGTACTTGAAGCCATAAGATGTCCAAATTTCATCGTTAGATTCTTAGTCCTTCTTTTTACCTTACAAGAATTTCGTAGTAAAAATTAAATGTTCGAAATTCGTATTTTTTGGTAAAAATTAAATTAATCTTCTTCGCTCAAAATTTATCTTTTTGCTTGGAAATTCATTTCTCGGGTTCAAAATTAAACTATATTCTTGAAAATTCGTTTTATTGTGATAAATTGAATTTTTTTATACTGAAAATGTAACTATTTCACTTTTGGTTAAAAATATATTTTTTTAAATTGAAAATTCAATTGAAGTTCCTCATTTGGAAATTGCTATTGATTAAATTCAAAATAACAAACTGATAAAAGGCACTTGAAGCCATTAGTTGTCCAAATTTCATCGTTAGATTCTTAGTCCTTCTTTTTACTTTCCAAGAATTTCGTAGTAAAATTTAAATGTTGGAAATTCGTATTTTTTTTGTTAAAATTAAATTACTCTTCTTGGTTTAAATTCATCTTCTTGCGAATTATTAAATTCTAGAAATTCAAAATAACAAACTGAAAAAAGGCACTTGAAGCCATAAGTTGTCCAAATTTCATCGTTAGATTCTTGGTCCTTTTTTTACTATCCAAGAATTTCATAGTTAAATTGAAATTTCGGAAGTTAGCGAGGAATTACAATACTGGTTTATTCTGAATTTAATTTTTCAAATTCTTAATTTGCAATTACACAAAATTACCACCACAAATAAAAAACTTCATTAAAACACTTACACTTTTCTTCTGTGAGTTGCTTCAAAACTTCTCCCACGATCTGAAAGAAAATAAGAAATAAATTTCTCCTCTACTTTCATTCATGTATGAAATTAACCAAAATATTCACATACCTGACCAACGCTTTGCAAAGCCTTGAGATCATTTTCGGACTTGTCATACTGCTTCGTAAGATCTTTTAGATGCTCTCGCACTGAAATAACATAAATTTGGTTAGCACTTTCTTCCGACAGACATAAAAAATATAAGAGACTGCTGAAAAATCGACAAAAATGTAAAATAGAGTTGAAAATTATTGTTTTTTCATCCATTATTGTAATATTTTTCTGAGGAGACAATGGTGACACTATAGGTTAGGTTCGTACGTCACATGAATACAGTAAAATAAACATGTAAAGTTGCATATTATAAATAAAACTTACTCTCTTTTAGGCGAGACTCAACTTCTTTGTGTTCCAGGAGTTTTTTCCTGTAATCTTGAAGACCTTTTTCTCTTACGGAATCCACAGCGGCCGCCATTTTCACTTATTTTGCTGTATAACGGTCTGTGAATAAAACTTTCTAGATCCTCTTTCTCGTCATTAAAATGGCATGTTAAGGTTAGTTTGCAGGGTGCAAAAAGGGAGTGAGGGATTTTGCCACTCACCAGAGTGCGCGATCCGAGTTCTGCGAAAATTTAAATTTAATAAATGTAAAATAGCTTTTTTTATACAAATTATTAATAAAAGTTCATGGTTCATTTGTAGAATAAAGTAAAAGAGTAAGTCATTCAGTTTGATGCGGAAAAATTTAATATTTTATTTACTAGTCAGTTTTTCTTACGTAGTTCGGAATTTTACAAACATAACATTATTGTCTGGTGAAAAAAATTCAAAGTATGTGTTTTGATAACATTCTGTATTTTTTATACAAAATAGTAGATTTCAATTTTTAACCAAAAATGATATAATTCAATTTTAATTAGTTTTTGTCTGAAAAAAGATCTTTTCCTTTCGCTCTGAAAAAAGTTTCTTCTCTCGATCTCTCTAGTAGCTTAATGGGAAAACACCCGATCGGCAATCGGAAGTTCTGTGGTTCGATTCCCAGCGGAGCGAAAGGAA
>CAKNYM010047058.1:19672-76423 GCA_932195095.1 Andricus curvator | reverse complement strand
CGGCAATCGGAAGTTCTGTGGTTCGATTCCCAGCGGAGCGAAAGGAAAAGATCTTTTTTCAGACAAAAACTAATTAAAATAATTTTTAGTTCATATTTCCATCTAGTCTGAAAAGACGTTAAAATTTCTGTTATTCTCTGATGATAATACAGATTCCTTGAATAATTCAATTTTCAACCAAAAAGATGAATTTTCAAACAAGAAGATTAATTTCGACTCGAAAGACATATTTTCAACAAAATACATAAATTTAAAACTAAATCCTTGAAGTTCTAAGTAAAGAAGGCAAATTTTCTACTAAAACAAAACGAATTTTCAACAAAATTGTTAGATTTTCAATTTAAAAAATTAATTGTTAACCATAAATGGAAGAGGGAAATTTTCGGATGAAAAAAAACTTGAATTTCCAACAATATCGTTCAATTTGCAACAAAAGAAGTGAATTTTCAAATAAAAAAGAAAACATATTTAACCAAAAATGGAATATTTAAATTTTCTGTTACAAAAATTAATTTTCAACAAAAAAAATCGAATTTTTCAATACAATAGTAGTAGTATAACTTTGAACCAAAAATTTTTTATTCTTAAATAAAAAACAGTTGAATTCAAACAAAAAAGACGAATTTTAAATAAAATACTTAATTCTTAAGATCGAAAATTAATTTTCATCAGAAATAAAAACAAATTTTCAATGAAATAGTTAAATTTTCATCGAAATAAATGAATTTGCAACTAAAAAAAAAAAAAATTTGTAACCTAAAATGAAATAGTTCAATTTTCAGTTTAAAAATAATTTTAGAACAAAAAAAGGAGGTTTGAACAAAATACTTAAATTTTCAACCAAAACTAATGAATTTTAAACAAAAAAATTAATTAAAAAAAATATATATTTGTAACAAAGTAGTTAAATTTTCAACCAAGGAAATTAATTTCCAACCAAAATAAATGAATTTGCAAACAAGAAGAAGAATTTTCTAAAAAAAAGTCAATTTGAAAATTGATCCTTTTTATTGAAAAAAACTTATTTGTTGAAAATTCGTCTTTTTGGTTGAAAGTTGAACTACTTAGTTATAATTCATTTTTTGTTGCTGAAAACTCGTCTCTTTGGGTGAAAATGTATCTATTTTGCTGGAAATTCGTATATTTTTATTGAATTAAACTGTTTTTTATTTAAAATTAAAATATTTTTTTTTACTAAAATATCGACCTATTCCTTTTTTTTGTTGAGAATTCATCAGATGTACTATACTTTATCAAAAATTACTTCTTTTTACTGAAATATCAACTACTTGGTTGATACACTATTTTATTAAAAATTAACTTTTTGGTTTGAAGATTCATTATTTTAGTTAAAAATTTATTTCTCTGATTCAAAATTCAATAATTTTGTTGAAAATGAATGTTTTTAACTAAAAATCTAACTATTCCAATTTTTCGTGGAAAATTTATCATTTTTAGTTGAAAATTCATGATTTTTATTGAAAATTTGTTTTTGTGGTAAAAAATAAATTAATCTGCTTGGTTAAAAATTAACATTTTTAATATAAAATTGAATTAAATTGAAAATGTAAGTATTTCACTTTTAACAATCTTTGTTAATTTTGCTCTCAATATTAATTTTTCAAAATAAAAAATAATTTAAAATCTTCTCAGCAAACTTAAAAATTATTTTGTTTTCTTAAAACCTTTAAAGATCCATGAAAAGCTTCAAAATTTTATTTCGAAATCTTCAAAAATCTAAATTTAGTATTTTGGATCTTCGCAAAACTTGTAAACATCTCTCAAACTAACTCAAATTTTTTCTAAATTGATCATTGTTCAATTGTTATTTATGCATCAAAATTCAATAATTTCACTTACATATTAAAAATTTGTTAAATAGGACAATTAAAATTGTATGGAAAGTAAAATATTGCTGAATATCCCAAAAAAGTCTTGAATAATTAAAAAAATAAAAATTAAATAGTTGAAAATTGAATATTTTAGATTGAAACAATATTTGAATAGGATTTGGAATTGAATAAGAGCGTTTAATTCTAAAATAATTTCAAATTAATAAATTTATAATTATTATAAATTTATTAATTTGAAATTATTTTAGAATTCAGAATAGTTTATGAAGTTTCAATTAAAAGTTTATATTTGTTTAACTAGTGAGGCTTTCAAATTGAAAAATTTATATTTTTAAAGTTAAAATCTGTTCAGAATCGTCTTGTAAAATCAATAATTGTTCAATTTTCAATAATCGCACTACAGTTCATTGTACAGTTTCCCTATATTTCAACTTTGGTGAAATCTTGTATTTTTTTGTAAAGATTTGTAACATTCTACAATAATTTTACCTACAATTAAAAGATTTTTATGACGTCAAACACCCAAATTAAAAAATGTAAAATCCTGTAGTTTTCTGTAATACCTTGTAGATTTTTACGACAAAGTAAAACGCATATTATCAATGAAAAGTTATACAAATTTTTGAATTGTCGAAAGTTATACTTTATTGTTAATTTTTTTTTGCTTTTCTATAAGAAAATACAAGAAAAAATTAACTATTTGTATTTAACTGTATTTTTTGTTTGTTAAATTTTGTACATTTTTTTTACAAAAAAGTACATGTTTTGACCAAGAATTACATTTATAGAAATGTTGTACTTTTTTGTAAACATTTTTTCCACCAAAAATTTTTAACAAAAATTGTTCAACTTTTAACCGAATTTCAACCAAAGAAGATAAATCCTCGTTCAAAAATATAATACATAGTTCGATATTTCAACAAAAAAGATTAAAATTTTTAATCAAAAACTAGCAATTTTAGCTAAATTGCAGGTTTTACCAGGATTCATAATAATTCAATTGATAAATATTCTAAACCACGTGTTTACAAAATGTGTATTCCACCAATTTAAAATCCCATCGACTTTCCTTTTTTTGTACTGTTCGATTATTTTTATTTGTGTAATTACTTTTCATTAAGTTTTATTCAGTTTTCAGTTTTAGTCGATTCACTCATTCATAATAAACTAAATTTTACATGATTTTTATTAATATTTTTGAGTTCTCTTCCATACTACATTTGAATTTCCCGCATATCCCGATCTGTCCCGAATGGTAGCGAACCAAAACATCCCTAAAAAATGGCGGCTCCGACGCCTTCAAGCATGGAGAATAGACATAAGGAGACCAAAGTAATGTAACCGAAAATAAGCAAATTTTTGTCGTATAAAAAGGGTTACAATACTGCCCGAGTTATGGCGCTAGTGTTGCACGGAGAAAAATGGCCGCCGTATATGTTGACATCTTACATTATTTACCAATGTGATTTTAATAGAAATGTGTAAATTATTATTAAAACGGAGAAATTTTATTTTACTTATCTCGAAATATCGGTGATTCTATGTAATGGAAGTGATCCTGCAATGGACGTGGTAGGTACTTCAGATTTATTGCACAAACGTGGAAAACAATAAGGATATAACTGATCAGTTTTCAATCTTGTACGCATACGCATCACAGAACTGATATCGGACTTCCACGTGAATATAACAGTTTTTACATTTCAATATCCTTTAAATGTCTTAAAAAATTGTTTTAGTCATTTAGGAATTTTGTATTTTTGATTAGGATTATATCACAGGTTATATTTACACGGACCATGACGGCGGCCATCGTTACCCGTACCACACTAGCGCCGCGCTCGAGAAGATCTAGCATTTCGATGCGTTATTGTACATCCGACAGAAAAATGCTCGTTTTTGGTGAAGTCAATGTACAGGACTTTGGGCTCCTTATGTCTATTCTCCATGCCTTCAAGAGTTCAAGTACGCACAGATCGTTCCATTGAATCCTACATCCAGTGTATTATATATATCAGTGATTACTACTGAATAATTTTGAGTGATTACATGGCTCGTTTTATCTAAGAAGCCACAAACAAGAAAGAAGAAGTTCAATTGTAGTAAAATCGGAATCCGAATTTAAAAACCGGAAAATGACTAGCCCGGCTAAACATGTGAAACGAGCATAACATAAACAGAAACAAAAAAACAACCGAGGTGGCAATCTATGTACTTGTGTTTTATCATGTTTTGTGGAACTATTATAAAACAAGTCTTCTAATATTTATAAATAAATTCCTTTCGTCATTTGGAAATATTTTAATTAAAAAACCAGATGAGATTATTATAATTTATTTTCCACGTTTGATAAGTTTCTAGTGACAAAGACAGCAGTCAAACAAAGGAAAACGAATCCGAAATATTTTGGAGCATCCAGTGTATTGTTTTTGTTATAATTAAAGGTTTCTTGCTAAAGAAAGGATTTTCATGCGTAATCACATCTATTACGATCATTAGTAATTTATCATTCAAAGCATTTGCGAACATATTGTTTGTGTCGTTCCATATTTATTAATTTATTATGGTATACAGGATCCTGCTGAAAAAGCGTTTCTTAAAAAGGTACACTAATTTTCCTTTATTTTAATAATTAGGCATGTATTTTTTATTAGGTTCCCAAAAAAAGCAATTAATTCCATCCACTATAAACGCATCTAAAGGAATGTCTTTGTTTTGTGGAGTGAATCTGATACTCCTGTTATTAAAAACTACAATTTGCAAATTTAAAAGAAAAAATATTTTAAAATATTACAAATTTTGAATTAATTTTCTTGTCAGATGACGCTGTTGTCAACGTGAATGAGTTACATGTGATGTTTTTTCATATTAGTTTAAAGAGTAAAAAAATTGTACGTTTGTATAAATGATTCACGCAAGATAGAAAACAAAGCCATGAGCTGAGTCATTCCTTTTCCTGCCTTTTGCCACTGACAGGACACAATTTCCTGCTGATGGTGCTCCTGCAAATCGATTACAGAGTTGGTTTTACAGCTTTTAAAGAAAGACGGTGAAATACTCAATTTGAGGAGAAAAGTTAAAGTGATTACGACTTAATAATCTTCAATATAAACTTGATTGTTTATACTAACAAAAATGCGAGCTAGTTTCCTACTTTTAACTCCAATGGTACCCCTCGTCGCTGCTGATATTTGGCATCATGGAATGTAAGTCTTGCTTTTTAAACTATTTTTCCTGTCTCTTAGACATAGACTTTGAAAGAAATAGAAAAAGGGTAGGATTGTTAAATTATTATATTATCAGATCTCAGACTCTGTTACATATTTAAAAAAATTATTTTCTATTTAGATTTTATGCTAAAGTGTATACAAAAAGGAACAATTTGAATAATTGAAAGACGTATTTGAAGTGTAACTTGGTTCACGCGTTATTTTGTTAAAGTTCGAGGAGAAACCAATCTTTTTATTTACAGACTTCACACTATTTCCCTTTTCTGTTGAAAAGTATCATTTTTTTTATCGAAAATACGACTGTTTTGTTGAACATTCGTCTTTTTGGATAGAAAATTCGTCCTGTTGGATTAAAAATTCAGCTTTTAGTAGAAAAGTCATCT
Source organism: Andricus curvator (assembly GCA_932195095.1). Taxonomy (NCBI): domain Eukaryota; kingdom Metazoa; phylum Arthropoda; class Insecta; order Hymenoptera; family Cynipidae; genus Andricus; species Andricus curvator. The sequence continues at coordinate 70,957 of CAKNYM010047058.1, read as the reverse complement.
TTTTTTGTTGTACATTTACTATTATATTTTTGGTACAGAATTCATCTCTTTTGGTTAGAAATTTTATTTGTTTGAACATTTGTTTGTTTTCAAACAATTAAATTAAATTAAAAAATAGATTAAAAATTAAATTAAATTATAAAACAATTAATTAGTAAATTAGAATTAGAAGTTTCGTCCTTTTGGATTGAAACCTTTTTTTTTTTGTTGAAACTTTATTTTTTTGTTGTTGAAAGTCCATTACTTTTAATTGAAAAGTATATTATCGTATTTTCTGTTCAAATATGATGTCTTTTGTTTAACAAACAATTCTACCATTTGGTTGAAAATTTAACTGCCTTTGGGTTGAAAATTTATCTTTCTTGATTGAAAATTAATTTAAAAATTAGTTGTTTTTTTGTTAAAAATTCCTTTTTTTCGCGTTTATAATTTAAATTTTTTCTAAAATATTCGTTTTTTTTTAATTGAAAATTCATGTCCTTTTGTAGAAAAATCATCTTTTTTAGTTAAAAGTTCATTCTTCTTAATTGAAAAGTCTATTATTATATTTTCTGTTCGGAATTCATCTTTTTTGGTTCAAAAATCTACTATTTGGTTGAAAATTCAATTATTTTGTTGTACATTCTTCTTTTTGGATGGAAAATTCATCCTTTGGGCTTGAAAATTCATATCTTTTGGTAGAAAAATCATATATTTTGGTAGAAAAATCGTATTTATTGGTTGAAAGTTAATTTTTTTAAATTGAAAAGTCTACCACTATTTTTTTTGTTACAAAACTTTTTGTTTTTTGGTTATAAATTTTGCTATTTGGTTAAAAATTTCATTATTTTGTTGAAAATTCAACTATTTTCCTAACAATTCATCTTTTTTGGTTAAAAATTAAACTGTTTTGTTAAACATTCATCTTCTGAGATAGAAATTTCGTCCTTTTGGATTGACAATTCATTTTTTTGTAGAAAAGTGAAATTTTTAGTTTAAATTTCAACTGTTTTGTTGGACATTCGCCTTTTTTAATAGAAATTCGTCCTTTTGGTTTGAAAATTCATCTTTCTTGATTGAAAATTAATTTTAAAATTATTTTTTGCTGTTAAAAATCCCTTTTTTCGCCTTTAAAAGTCCAATTTTTTAAAAAACATTAGTCTTTTTTGGATTTTAATTTTATCTTTTAGAAAAATCATTTTTTGGTTGAAAGTTAATTCTTATTCATTGTAAAGTCTACTAATACATTTTTGGTTCAGAAGTCATCTTTTTTGGATAAAAATTCAACTATTTAGTTGAAAATGTAATTATTTTGTTAAAAAGTTGTATTTTTTTATCGAAATTTCAACTGCTTTGTTTAACATTCGTCTTTTCGGATAGAAAATTCATCCTGTTGGATTATAAATTCAGCTTTTGGTAGAAAAGTCATATTTATTGGTTGAAAGTTGATTCCTATTAATTAAAAAGTCTACTACTATATTTTTCGTTCAGAATTCATCTCTTTTGGTTTAAAAAATTCTACTATTTGTTTGAAAATTTAATTATTATTAAATTAATTGTAAGTACATATATATTAAATTGGTTGAAAATTCCTTTTTTCGCGTTTATAATTTAAATGTTTTTTAAAATATTCGTTTTTTTGGGGTTGAAAATTCATCTCTTTTTGTAGAAAAATCATCTTTTTTAGTTAAAACTTAATTCTTCTTGATTGCAAAGTCTACTATTATATTTTCGGTTCTGAATTCATATTTTTTTGGTTAAAAAATCTGCTATTTGGTTGAAAATTTAATTATTTCGTTGTACATTATTCTTTTTGTATTTGTATTTATTTATTTATTTGGATAGAAAATTCGTTCTTTGGGCTTGAAAATTCATCACTTTTGGTAGAAAAGTCATATTTATTGGTTGAAAGTTAATTCTTTTTAATTGAAAAGTCTACCACTGTTTTTATTGAGGTTGCAAATATTATCTGAAAATTCTTATTTTTTGGTTGAATTCAACTGTTTTTTATTTTAAATGGAAATATTTTTGGTTGAAGTATCAACTACTTGGTTGAGAGTTGACTGTTAGGTTGAAAGTTGAACTACTTTGTTCAAAATTAATTTGTTGTTGTTGAAAGTTAATCTGTTTTGGTTGATGATTCAACAATTTTGTTGAAAATTCGTATTTTTTGGTTGAATTCAAATGTTTTTTATTCAAAATGATCATCTTTTTCTGTAGAAGTATCAATTTTTTAGTAGAGAATTCATCTGTATTGGTTGAAAATTCAACTAGCTAGTTGAAAGTTGAACTGCGTTGTTAAAAATACATCTCTTTGTTGAAGATTCATCTGTTTGGTTTAGAACTGATCTTTTTTAGTTGGAAATTCTTGTATTTGTCGAAATGTCGTCTTTTTGGGTAGAAAATTGATCTTCTTGGTTGAAAATTAATCTTTTTGGGTTGATATTTCACTTTTTTGTTGAAGATGTAGAATTTTAGTTTAAAAATTCAACTGCTTTGTAGAAAATTCGTCTTGTTGGATTGAAATTTCAACAGTTTAGTTGAATTTTCTTCTTTCTTAACTGAAAAATCTTTCTTGGTGAAAAAGTCAACTCTTTTGCTGAAAATTCGTCTTTTTGGTTGTAAATTATAATATATTTTTGGTACATAATGCATCTCTTTTGGATAAAAATACTATTTGGTTGAACATTGCATTATTTTGTTGAAAATTCAACTAATTTGTTAAAAATTTATCTTTTTTGGTCATAAATTCAACTGTTTTGTTGAACGTTCGTCTTCTGAGATAGAACTTTCGTTCTTTTGGATTTTTGTTTTAAATTTCATTTTTTTTTTTGAAAGTTAATTATTTTTAATTGAAAAGTCTATTATTATATTTTCGGTTGAAATATTATCTCTTATTTAACAAATAATTCTACTATTTGGTTAAAAATTCAACTGTTTTTTTGGACATTCGCCTTTTTCAATAGAAAATTTATCTTTTGGTAGAAAAGTCATATTTAGTTAAAGACTCATCTTTCTTGATTGAGAATTATTTTAAAAATTAGTTTTTTTGTTTGTTAAACATTCCTTTTTTCGCCTTTAAAAGTCAAATTTTTTTAAAAACATTAGTCATTTTTGGATTTAAATTTCATATTTTGGTCGAAAGTAAATTCTTATTCATCGACAAGTCTACTACTATATTTTTGGTTCAGAATTCATCACTTTCGGTTAAAAATTCTACGATTGAGTTGAAAATTTAATTATTTTGTTAAAATTCAGCCTTTTTTTTTATTGAAAATTTAACTGTTTTGTTGAACATTCGTCTTTTTTATATATAATTCGTCCTTTTAGATTGAAAATTTGTCCTTTTGGATTGAAAATTCGTCTTTCTTAGTTGAAAATGCAACTATTTTTGGTTGAAGTTTAATCTTTTTTGTTTGGAAAATTCGACAGTTTGGTTCCAAATTCATCTTTGCATGTTGATGATTCAACTATTTTGTTAAAAATTCATCTTTCTTGGTTGAAAATGAATTTTTTTGTTACAAATTCCTTTTTTCGTGTAGAAAAGTCATATTTTTTGGTTGAAAGTTCATACTTATTCATTAAAAAGTCTCCTACTATATTTTTGTTTCAAAATTCATCACTTTTGGTTCAAAATTCTGCTATTTGGTTGAATATTCGTGTTTTTTTGGAAAGAAAGATCGTCCTTTTGGAATAAAAATTCCTTCTTTTTGTAGAAAAGTTATATTTCTTGGTTGAAAGTTAATTCTTTTTAATTGAAAAGTCTACTATTAAATTTTTGGTACAGAATTCAGGTCTTTTGATTAAAAATTCTACTTGGTTGAACATTTAATTTGTTGAAAATTTACGTATTTTGCTATCAATTCATCTTTTTTGGTCAAAAATTAAACAGTTTTGTTAAACATTCATCTTCTGAGATAGAAATTTCGTCCTTTTGAATTGAAAATTCATCTTTTCGTAGTAAAGTGAACTTTTTTGGTTGAAATTTCATTTTATTGTTAAAAGTTCATTCTTGTTAATTGAAAAGTCTATTATTATATGTTTAGTTCAAATCTTATCTCTTTTGGTTAACAATTCTGCTATTTGGTTGTAAATTTAACTTTTTTGTTGAACATTCTTTGTTTTAATGGAAAATTCGATCTTTTGTGTTGAAAATTCATCTTTTGGTAAAAAAAAGGCATATTTGTTGGTTAAAAGTTAATTCTTATTCATTGAAAAGTCTACTACTACATTTTTGGTGCAAAATTCATCTTTTTTTAATAAAAATGTTACCATTTGTTTGAAAATTGAATTATTTTGTTCTAAAATCATATTTTTTTATCGAAAATGCAACTGTTTTGTTTAACATTCGTCTTTCGGATAGAACATTCGTCCTATTGGATTAAAAAATCAGCTTTTGTTGAACATTTGTCTTTTTGGATAGAAAATTCGTCCTTTTTGATTGAAAATTAATCTTCTTTGGTTGAAATTAAATCTTTTTTGTTTGAAAATTCGACCATTTGGTTCAAAATTCATCTGCGTAGGTTGAAAATTCAACTGTTTGGTTAAAAATTTGTCTTTCTTGGTCAAATATTAATTTTGTTGTTGTTAAAAAATCCTCTTTTGCGTTTTAAGGTCAAATGTTTTCTAAAGCATTAGTCTTTTTGGATTTAAATTTCATCTTTTGGTAGAAAAGTAATATTTTTTGGTTGAAACTTAATTCTTATTTATTGTAAAGTCTACTGCTATATTTTTGGTTTGAAATTCATCTCTTTTGATCAGAAATTCTACAATTAGGTTGAAAATTTAATTATTTTGTTAAAAATTCATCTATTTTGTTTAAAAGTTAATTCTTTTTAATTAAAAAATCTACTATTATATTTTTGGTTCAGGATAAATATCTTTTGTTTGAAAATTTAATTATTTTGTTGAAAATTAAATTTTTTTAAATAAAAATTCATATTTCGGGTCACAAATTCAACTGCTTTATTAATAATTTGCCTTTTTGGCTTGAAAAATCCATAATTTGGTTGCAATTTTTTTTATTCTTTACCAGAAAATTCATCACTTTTGGTTAAAAATGCAACAGTTTGGTTTATAATTAATCTATTTTGGTTGATGCTTTAACTATTTTGTGGAAAATTCGTCTTTTTTGGTTGAATTCAACGTTTTTTATTTAAAATGGAAATATTTTTTGGTAGAAGTATCAACCATTACATTTTTGTTGAGAATTAATCTTTATTGGTTGAAAATTCAGCTACCTGATTGAAAGTTCAACAACTTTGTTAAAAAATAATTTTTTTGGTTGAATATTCATCTCTGGTTGAAAATTCATCTCTTTTGGTAGAAAATTCATCTCTTTTGGTTAAAAATGCTACTGTTTGGTTGAAAATTAATGTATCTTTGTTGAAAATTCGTATTTTTTGGTTTAATTCAACAGCTTCTTATTCAAAATTAATTTTTTTTGGTTAGAAGTATTAGCTATACAATTTTTAATTGAGAATTCATCTTTATTGGTTGAAAATTTCACAAGCTGGTTGAAAGTTGAAATACTTTGTAAAAAGGTCATTTATTTGGTTGAGGATTCATCTTTTTGATTGAAGATTTAACTATTTTGTTGAAACTGAATTTTTTAAAATGAAAAATCATATTTTCGTGTTCAAAATGCAACTGTTTTGTAGCAAATTCGCCTTTTTGGCTTAAAAAATCTGCAATTTTTCTTATTTGCCAATTTTTCTTTTTGGTTTGAAAATTCATCACTTTTGGTCAAGAATGTAGTTGTTTGGTTGAAAATTAATCTGTTTTTGTTGAGCTTTCAAATATTTTCCGAAAATTCGTCTTTTTTGGTTGAATAAAATTGTTTTTTATTTTAAATGGAAATATTTTTGGGCGAAGCATCAACTACTTGGTTGAGAGTGGAACTATTTGGTTGAAAGTTAAATTGTTTTGTTCAGAATTCATTCTTTTTTGTTTGTTGAAAATTCATCACGTCTGGTAAAAGTTTCATTTCTTTTTGTTAAAAATGCAACTGTTTAGTTGCAAATTAATCTGTTTTGGTTGATAATTCAAAAATTTTGTTAAAAATTCGTATTTTTTTGTTGATTTCAACTGTTTTTTATTTAAAATTATAATCTTTTTTCGTAGAAGTATCAAATATTACGTTTTTCGTAGAAAATTCATCTTTATTGGTTGAAAATTCAACTAGCTGGATGAAAGTTGAACTACGTTGTTAAAAATTGATGATTTTTAGTTGGAAATTTTTGTATTTGTCAAAAATTCGTCTTTTTTGGTAGAAAATTGATCTTTGTTGCAAATTCATTTTTTTTGGTTGATAGTTCAATTTTTTGTTGAAAATTTAGATTTTCACCTTAAAAATTCAACTGCTTTGTAGAGAATTCGTTTTGTTGGATTAAAATTTCAACAATTCAGTTGAATTTTTTTTTCTTAATTGAAAAATCTTTCTTGATGGAAAAGTCAACTCTTTTGCTGAAAATTCGTCTTTTTGGATTGAAAATTCATCTTTTCGGGTTTAAAAGTCAAATTAATTCTAAAACACTCTATTTTTTAGCTTGAAAACTCAACCCTTTTGTTGAAAATTCGTCTTTTTGGATTGAAAATTAAACTCCTTTTCTAGAAAATCCATCTGTTTTAGTTTAAAATTCAACTATTTTGTAAAAAATGAAATACATTTCGATTGGAAATCTTAAGGATATGGTACCTAAATTAATTTTACTTAAAAGAATTTATTCCCCTATTATTATTTTGGATTGTGAAGTCTGTATTCAATATCGGTAGTAATGAAAAACCGAAGTAATTGGAATAAACAGTAGTTAGTATTATTTACCTTCAAAGTCAATGACTCTTTGAAACAATGCTTTATTATGTCATTGAAAAATTGGAATGCTGCTTTTGATGTTAATTTCTACAGGACATCATATATATATGTTGGTTGTAATTAACAATTATGCTAATAATCTTATCTCACTAAATGTAAACTGTACACGATTTGCGTCTTTCCTGTTACTGATAATACAGCTCTGTTTATTTATAACTTTAATAAATGTTTATAAAGCAAAAATGTGTGCTAAATAACAGAAATTACAGTTTTTGAGGGGTCACAGGTAACTTTTTATTATGTAAGTAATTTATGGCAATTAATTTATAATTCCAACCCAATTAAATATTTTATCTTTCCAAATTAAAGAAGTTGTTAAGCCATTAAAATGTGAAATTTGTCAATTAAAAACATTTCCTCTGAACTTTGAAGTTATGTGCCCCTTGAGTAAAGTAATTAAATTTATTTTTAAATAATATTTTGTGTCTTATGTTGTGAAATTAATCAAATGAAGAAATTCTTTAAAAAGTCGGTATAAACATTCAGTAGATAGTTTCGAATAAAAAATAATAAACTTCACAAAAATGTGAATTTTACTTTTTTCCTAGTAGTTGCACATCATTATCAACCAGTGGAATCGTACCTTGCAATATCTTCAAAATGGAAGCTGGTTGAAGTTAAATATTTTTCTCTAAATATCAAATATGTATTTAATATTTTCTATAGTGCTTAGCAAATATTTTTACTCATATTTAGAATAAAACAGTTTTCTGATTTATACAAATAAAGTTGTATTGAACGCTAATTAATGCTTGGGAATGGATCTTTGTTTATAATGTACTTTAAAGTTGTGCAATTATACGCTTGGTATCACTAACTGCTTTTATAGAAAATAAAATATTTATGTAGGATTGAGGTTTCTATTGACTCTAATTTTTAATGTTTTCGTATTCTTATAAGTTGTTTATAGGATTTGTTTCTAAATAGGTTTTAGAAGATTAATGGGATTTAGTTTTAAAGGATTGACCTAACTTTTAATACAATTTTTTTTCCTAGTGCTCGGCTTTAGGGAAGTTATAGACCAGGGTGTCTACTCACCTGGAAAACCTGGAATTGTCAGATACCTGGAAAAACCTGGAAATGTCTGGACATTTTTGTTTAATTCAGGCAGTTTTTTCGAGAACGTGCTCAAATTTTTTAAATTAGTTATTAGTTCGAAATTAGTCTTTATGGGTTAAAAATTCAACTATTTTGGTACAAATTCATCTACTTAGTTAAAAATGAACTTCTTTGTTGAAAATTGGTATTTTCAGGTCAAAAATTAAACTACTTTGTAGAAAATTAGTCTTTTTGGGTTGAAAGTTCAACATTTTTGCTGAAAATTCGTCTTTTTGGTTTGAAAAATAAAAATTTTGGTTGAAAATTAACCTTTTTCTAAAAAATTATATTTTTGGTTTGAAAATGTAACTATTTTGTTAAAATTTCGTCTTTTTAGCTTAAAAATTCAACAGTTTGGGTGACACTTTTTTCTTTCTTACCTGAATAATCTTTCTTAGTGTGAAAATAATATTTTTTGTTGAAAATTCGTCTTTGATTTGAAAATTCATTTCTTTTTTGTAGAAATGTCATCTTTTTTGGTTAAAAATGCTACTGTTTGCTTGAAAATTAATCTTTTTTGGTTAAGAATTCAACTATTTTGTTGAAAACTCATATTTTGTGGTTGAATTCAACTGTTTTGACTTTATATTAAATTATTTTTTGGTTGAAATATCAACTATCACGTTTTTCGTTAAAAATTAATTTTTTTGGTTGAAGATTCATCATTTTAGTTGGAAATTTAACTCTTTGATTGAAAATGAACTATTTTGGGAGAAATTCATTTTTTCTGGTTGGAAAATAATTTTTTTTAACTGAAAATTTAACTATTCTATTTCTGGTTGAAAATTGATCTTTTTAATTGAAAATCCAAGTGTTCCGCTGAAAATTCATATATTTTCTTGAAAATTCGTCCTTTTTGGTAGAAAATTATTCTTTCTTAGTTGAAAATTCGTATTTTTTGGTTGAATTTAACTGTTTTTGATTTAAAATTAAGATTTTTTGGGTTGAAATAACAACCAGTATCAATTATTACATTTTTCGTTGAGATTTCATCTTTTTTGCATGAAAATTCAAATACTTGGTTGAAAGTTAGACTTCATTTAAATGAATTTTTTTAGGTTAAGATTCATCATTTTAATTGAAAAATTATCTCTTTGATTGGAAATTTAACGCTTTTTTTAATTAGTTTTTTTAGTTGAAAAATAATTTTTTGTACTGAAAATTGAACTATTTCAATTGAAACTTTAATTATTCCAATTGAAACTTTAACTATTTTGTTGAAAATTCATGTAATTTGTTGAAAAATCGTCTTTTTTGGTTGAAAATTAATCTTCTTGTTTGAAAATTTAACTTTTTGGTTGAAAATTAAACTATTCCAGTTAAAGATTCATCATTTTCATTGAAAATTCAGGATTTTGGTTGAAAATTAATATATTTAGTTTAAAGTTAAATTTTTTTTAATTCATATTTTTGGTTTAAAATTCGAATATTCCAGGTGAAGATTCATCATATTAGTTGAAAATTCATAATTTCGGTTGCAAACTTAACTACTTTGTTGAAAATCATTTTTTCTTGGTTGATAATTCTTTTTTTAACTGAAAATTTAACTATTTCATTTTTTGTTGAAAATTGATCTTTTTTTAGTTCAAAATTCAACTGTTTGATTAAAAATTCATGCGATTTGTTAAAAAAATCGTCTTTCTTGGTAGAAAATGAATCCTCTAGTTTGAAAATACAACCATTCCAGTTAAAAATTCATCATTTTAGTTAAAAATTCATGTCTTTGATTAAAAATTCAACTATTCCAGTTAAAGATTGATCATTTTAGTTGAAAATTCATATTTTTAGTTTAGTATTTCGTATGTCCCTGTTGAAGATTCATCATATTATTTGAAAATTCATCACTTCGGTTGAAAATTTAACTATTTTGTAGAAAATTTTTTATTTCGGTTGATAATTCATTTTTTAAACTAAAAATGAACCTATTCCATTTTTGGTTCAACATTCAACTTTTTGATTGAAAATTCATGTGCTTTGTTGAAAACATCTTCTTTTTGGTAGAAAATAAATCTTCTTGATTGAAAATTCACCTTTTTGTTTCAAAATTCAATTATTCCGTTCAAAGATTCATCATTTTAGTTAAAAATTCATGATTTTGATTGAAAATTCAACTACTCCAGTTAAAGATTTATAATTGTAGTTGAAAATTCATCTTTTTGATTTAAAATTTTGAATGTTCTAGTTAAAGATTCATCATATTAGTTGAAAATTCATCACTGTGGTTGAAAACTTGAATATTTGGTTGCAATTTTTTTTCTTGGTTGATAATTCGTTTTTTAAATTGAAAATTTAACTGTTCCATTTTTGGTTAAAAATTGATATTATTTTTAGTTCAAAATTCAACTATCTAGTTAAAAAGTCATGTATTTTGTTGAAAAATCGTATTTTTTGGTAGAAAATGAATCTTCTTGTTTGAAAATTCACCTTTTTGGTTGAAAATTCATGATTTTAGTTGAAAATTATTCTATTTGGTTTAAAGTTAAACTCTTTTGTCAAAAATTCATCTTTTCAGTTTAAAATTCAACTATTCCAGTAAAAGGTTCATCATTTTATTTAAAAATTCATCTATTTTGTTTAAAATTCGAATACTCCAGGTAAAAATTCATGATATTGGTTGAAAATTAAAATATTTGGTTCAAAGTTAAACTCTTTTGTCAAAAATTCATCTTTTTGGTTGAAAATTCAACTATTCCACTTAAAAATTCCTCATTTTAGTTAAAAATTCATCATTTTGGTTGAAAATCCAACTATTCCAGTAAAGGATTTATCATTTTAGTTGAAAATTCATTTTTTTGGTTTAAAATTTCGAATGTTCCAGTTGAAGGTTCATCGTATTAGTTGAAAATTCATCACTTCGATTGAAAATTTAACTATTTTATGTAATTTTTTTTTTCGGTTGATGATTCGTTTTTTTAACTGAAAATTTAACTATTCCATTTTGGGTTAAAAATTTATGTTTTTTAGTTCGAAATTCAACTATCTGATTAAAAAATCAGGTGTTTTGTTTAAAGTCGTATTTTTTGGTAGAAAATGAATCTTGTTGTTTGAAAATTCACCTTTTTGGTGGAAAATTTAACTATTTCAGTTAAAGATTCATCATTTTATTTGAAAATTCGTATGTTTTGTTTAAAATTCGAATACTCCAGTTAAAGATTCATCATTTTAGTTAAAAAATGCATGATTTTGGTTGAAAATTAAACTTTTTGGTTCAAAGTTCAACTCTTTTGTCAAAAATTAATCTTTTTGGTTGAAAATTCAACCATTCCAGTTAAACATTTATCATTTTTATTGAAAATTCATCTTTTTTGTTTAAAATTCGAATATTCCAGTTGAAGATTCATCATTTTAGTTGAAAATTCATCACTTCTGTTGAAAATGTAACTATCTTGTTGGAAATTCTTTTTTTTCTTGGTTGGAAAATTAATTTTTTTAACTGAAAATTTAAGTATTCCATTTTTGGTTGAAAATTCATTTTTTTAGTTCAAAATTCAACTATTTGGTTAAAAATGTATCTTTTTTAGTTTAAGGCTCAACTATTTGTTTTGAAAATTCATGTACTTTCTTGAAAAATCGTCCTTTTTGTATCAAATTAATCTTTTTGGTTGAAAATTCAACCATCTGGTTAAAAAGTCATCTATATTGTTGAAAATGCAATATTTTTATTTGTAAAGTTACGAATTTGAAGCATTTCAAATTGAATCAAAAGTGTGGGAAGATAAAATAAAAATTTGTTTGAATTGTTATTCAAGTTCATGGAATTTAGGGACAAATTCGAGAAATCGTGAATTATTTTGTAGTATTATTTATTTCAAACATTTCTAAATTAAACATATTATGTAGTTACTTTCACAAATGAAAAAACAGTTATTCAATTTTACATATTAATAGTACTATTTTTACACATTTAGATATTTACGAAGACTGAAAAAAAATTATTTATAATAAACTCGCGAAATTGTATACACACTCCGAGTCAATTGTTTTAAAAAATGCGAAACATTTGAAAAAAACTGGTATAGTCAGGGATTTTTTTCCAGGGTTTGAATAGACACTCTGTATGCAGTTTTTTTACCAATTTTTAAGAATAATTATATTTTTATGTTCACCTATTTCAAGGTAAACTTCCTGTGCATTTCATAGTATATTATCTCCCGTTGGCCTTTTTAATCTCTATTTTCTCTTATCTCCCCAGCTTGCTTATGTATCTAAAGTTCAAGTATCAATTTTTAATCGAAATTGAATAATCGTGACTCACAAACGTAAAAGATTGACTTATTGTTTAACAAAAATATAATTTTCTAAGATAACTGAGTATGTAAAATAACAAAAATAATGATTGATTATTATTACTCGAAACAGAATTTGTCCCAGTCGTTTGATTGTTGAGTGAAAGAGAGCTGTCAGCTCCTGAAATAATACTGTTCAGTATTATATGCAATTCCTGTAAAATCGATTTACAGTTGCGCACTGTCTCGCGCATACAATATTTTGTAAGCCGGTTGTGCACGCAAGGTATCGATGTAGCCCTTGTCTTTCGAAATTTTTGATTATTCACGCAAAAATTAGTCTTTGACACTATTGACAATGTCGAAAAAGAAGAAGAAACTGCATAATAACACTAACGAAAATAACATGCGTGCTACAAAATTGAGTGCGAAAATAAGCGAAGTGTCTAACAATAAGAAGAAACGGAGGGTAGAGAAACAACTGTTAAACAAAACGTAAGCACATTGTTACACGTGCTCGTGATATTTTGGTTTTTTAAATTTTTGACATAAAATCTCGATCACTTTTTGAGAATATTTCTTTGATTGGTAGGAAAATAAGTATCGACTCTGATACCTTTTCATAGCTGAAAGAATTTTTTGTACCTAGTGATTAAGGTTTTAATGTCTAAATTAATTTTTTCCAATTAGAATGTTAAATTTCTTTTAGAAAAATTTGAATCCTCTTTTTTAAAAAATTGGTAAATTATCAGTGTTATGAAGAATGTGTTTAATTGAAAAGTAGTTTTTAAAAATTCTTTGTTTGCATAGATGTCTTTTAATATTTGTTAAAATATTGTCTTTTTTGTAACAAATGCATTTAAAGTAGTTGCTTGTTAATTGTTCACTATTTGCACATTTTTTATTTGCTTTAATGTATTTTTATTTAATTGATACAAGACAATTATTTTCATTACAGACTTTTACTATGGACTATACAAACTTCAATAATAGTTTATGTAGTATTATTTGGTCTTCTCCCTATGGTGTTCCATTATTCGTACACCATCCAACGGAAAATACTCTTCTTGAACTTTGGCAAGTATCTAATTAACATTTAGGAATATAAAAACTAACGATTATTACATAATTAAAATGATTGCCTTTATATTTGTTATTAAAGTAAAAAACCATTTTACTTGAATCAAAATCTGTTTCATATGGTGGCCGCAGATTAGGGAAACCTGGAAATCAGGGAAAGGTTAGGGATTTTGAAACAAAAATGGCAAAAGTCAGGGAATTTCCGTAAGAAGCACTTTCACAGGGTGTGCAGCGACCTTGAAAAACCTTGAAAACCTGGAATTCTCCTTGATTTTTTTTAAACCTTGAAAACCTGGAAACCTCCTTGAATTTTTCACGAGAACCTTGAATTTGAATTTTTTGTTGCTTTCAAAACAGTTATTTTATTGAAATGTGAAAAGTAATTAAAATCTTTTAGTCTATTTTGGAAGAAAAATCTTGTTTAGAAGAAATATTGCTACTGAAAAGTTTTTTTATTTATCAAGATAAAATTTATCTTTTGTTCATTACAGAATAAATAGATTTCGAGGCACTTTCTCTAGGCTGGTGCCAATTATTTTATAGATTACAATTAATAGACTGTAATATTGTGAATAATTCTATAAGTTTTTTATTTCTTCTGCGCTAATACAGAATGTTGATGTATACATTAGTTGAAAATTTCGATGTTAATTCAGTTTCAGAATTAGAATGAGCCATGGCCATATGATTTGAAATAATTCAATGATTTCAACGAATACGAAAGGTTTCACAAACATTTTACAAAGATTGTAACGATTTTAAAAAGGGTATAGTAAACCAGATTTCTAAGATTTCAAAACATTTCAAAGATTTGAAACGACTTCAAAATTTTTTAGAAGATTTCACAAAGATTTCAAATATTTTAATGATTTCAAATTAATACAAAAGATTTCAGAAAAATTTCACAAAAATTTAATAAAGATTTCAAAGAAAACAAGAATTTCAAAGATTTCAAAAAGGGTACAGTACACCAGATTTCAAAGATTTAAAAAAATGTCAAAGATTTTAAACGATTTCAAATTTTTTTAGAAGATTTCAAAATATTTCAAAGATTTCATAAAAAATGTATTAAAGATTTTTTTAAATACAAGAATTTCAAAGATTTCAAAATGGTGTAAACCAGATTTCGAAGATTTCACAAAATTTTAAAGATTTCAAATATTTCAATTATTTCAAACAAATACGAAAGATTTCAGAAAGATTTTACAAATAATTCATAAGGATATCAACAGATTTCAAAGATTTCAAAAAGGGTACTGTACACCAGATTTCAAAGATTTGAAAATATTTCAAAGATTTTAAAGGATTTCAACATTTTTCAGATTATTTAAAAATATTTCACAAGAATTTTAAATATTTCAATGATTTCAAACGAATACAAAAGATTTCACAAATATTTCAAAGAATTAATAAGGATTTCAAAACAATTCGAAGATTTTAAACGATTTCAACATTTTTTAGAAGATTTCACAAAGATTTTAAATATTTTAAATGAATATAAAGATTTCACAAATATTTCAAAGATTTCATAAAAAATTTATGAAAGATTTTAAAAAAATACAAGAATTTCAAAGGTTTCAAAAAGGGTACAGTACACCAGATTTCAAAGATTTCAAAAAATTGCAAAGATTTCACAAATATTTCAAAGAATTAATATGGATTTCAAAAGATTTCAAAAGATTTCAAGATTTTAAACGATTTCGACATTTTTCTGAAGATTTCAAAAGATTTCACAAAGATTTTAAATATTTCAATGATTTTAAATGAATACAAAAGATTTCAGAAAGATTTTACAAATATTTCAAAGAATTCATAAGGATTTCAAAAGTTTTCAAGAATTTCAAAGATTTCAAAACATTCAAAAGATTTTTAACTATTTCCAAATTTTTTAGAAGATTTCACAAAGATTTTAAAATATTTCAATGGTTTCAAATGATTAAAAAAGATTTCAGAAAGATTTCACAAATATTCTAAAGAATTCATGAGGATTTCAAAAGATTTGAAGAATTTCAACAAAAGACACTAGATTTCATAACATTTCAAACATTTTAAACGATTTCAAAAGGTTTCCAAAAATTTGAGAAGATTTGAAAAGATTTCAAACGAACACAAAAGATTTCACAAACAAAGAATAATTTCACAAATATTTCATAGATTTCATAATGTTTTCAAAAGATTTCAAAAAATTTCACAAAAATTTTGAAAGGTTTTACAACAATTTTTTAAACTTCCAAAAGATTTTTAAAGATTTCACAAAGATTTTAAATACTTGAACAGATTTCAACGAATTCACAAAGATTTCAAAAGCTTTCTTTGGAAACTGTTGGCTCGACATCCTGTTTCAGTAAATCACTTTTTAGTCACTTTTATAAAATATACTCAGTCACTTTTTGAAATGAAAAGGTCACTTTTCTTCCAATAAATTAACCCATGGGTCATCCACTATAGAATTTAGGCCTATACCTATTTCTGAATTTTAATTCTTGAATTCTTTTAAAACCTTTTAGGGTATTTTAAAAACTTCTAAGAAATTTTAAAGAGCTTTAAAAGTTTTCGAAGGATTTGAAATATCTTAGGGTGTTTTAAAAGAACCTAAGGAATTTTTAATAGATTGCAATAAGTTGAAGGCATTCCAAAAGATTTGAGAGATGTTAGGGTATTTTTAAAATTTTCAAAGATTTTAAAGTGCTTCAAAAAGTTTCAAGGAATTTCAAAAGATTTAAGATTTGAAATATTTCAAGATATTTTAAAAGATTCTAAGGCATTTTCAAGAGATTAAGACATTTTCAAGGAATTTTTATTGATTTGAATGATTTTAAGGAATGTACAGAAATTTTCTTGGGCTTTTAAAAAATTTCGGAAGATATGGAACGATTTTAGAAGATCTATAAAGTTTTAGAATATTTAAAAAGATTACAATGGATTTGATAAGATTTCCTCGGATTTCAATGATTTTAAGGTATTTTTAAAGCTATCAAGGTATTTTAGTAAATTTTCGAGGATTTCAGGAAATATCAGATATCAAGTAATTTCATGGGATTTTATAATATTTTAATGAATTTCAAATAATTTATTCACAAGAATTGAGGGATTTCGTAGGATTTCAACGATTTTCATACACTTCAAGGTTTTAAATAATTAAATAAATATTTTTAATAATTTAAAAGATTTTAGGATATTTAAAAAGATTTCAAGGAATCTGTACTTCATTTCAATCATTTGAAGGCTTTTTAAACAATTTTAAAGTTTTTGAAATATCATAGGGTATTTTTTGTATATTTTAATCATTTGAAGCGATTCCAAAGGACTTAAAAGATTTCATGGTATTTTTAAAAGTCCCAAATAATTTACAAGAGCTTTAAAAAGGTTCAAAAGATTTTAAAGAATTTTAAATATTTTAGGGTATTTTTAAAAATTCCAATGAATTTCAAAGAGCTTTAAAAAGTTTAAAAGAATTTGAAATATTTTAGAGTGTTTTAAAAGATTCCAAGGGATTTTATAAGATTTCCGTGGATGTCAACGATTTTAAGGGATTTTAAAGGCTCTCTAGGTATTTTAATAAATTTTCCAGGATTTCAGGAAATATCATTAAGATTTTATAATATTTTAATGTATTTCAAAGAATTTACTCACAAAAATTGAGAGATGTATTGCAAGATTTCAAAGATTCTCAAACACTTGAAGGTATTATCAAAGATTTTAGGATATTTTTTAAGATTTCAAGGAATCTACAATCGATTTCAATAATTTGAAGGCTTTTCAAAGAATTTTAATGATTTTAGCTTATTTTTACACATTGAAAGAAATTTTCAAGACCTTTACAAAATTCCAAGGGATTTCAAAAGATTTTACAGGATTTGAAATATCATAGGGTATTTTTTTATTAGTAGATTTTAATAATTTGAAGCGATTCCAAAGGATTTTAAAGATTTTAGGGCATTCGATTTCATTAATTTGAAGGATTTTCAAAGAGTTTTAATGATTTTAGGGTATTTAAACAATTTTCAAGGAATTTTGAGGAAGTTTGAATCCTTAAATAATGTAAAGGGATTTCAGAAGATTTTTAATTGTTTGAAATATTATAGAGTATTTTCGGTAGATTTTAATAATTTGAAGCGATTATAAAAGATTGAACAATTAATTAATTAATTAATTAACAGATTTCCGGGTATTTATAAAAATCCTATGGAATTTACAAGAGCTTTACAAAGTTTCAAAAGATTTCAAAGAATTTTAAATTTTTTAGGGCATTTTAGAAAATTCCAATGAATTTTGAAGATTTTTAAAAAGTTTCAAAGCATTTGAAATATTTTAGAGTATTTTAAAAGATTACAAGGGATTTTATCAGATTTCCGTGGATTTCAACGATTTTAAGGGATTTTAAAAGGTCTTAAGTATCAGATATAAAGTAATTTCACGGGATTTCATAATATTTTAATGGATTTCAAAGAATTTATTTACAAGAATTGAGGGATTTCGTAGGATTTTAAAGATTTTAGGATGTCATGGGATTTCAAAAGAGTTCAAAGTTTTTGAAATATCATAGGGTATTTTTTGTATATTTTAATAATTTGAAGCGATTACAAAGGATCTAAAAGATTTCATGGTATTTTTAAAAATCCCAAAAAATTTACAAGAGTTTAAAAGGATTTGAAATATTGTAGGGTATTTTAAAAGATTCCAAGCGATTTTTTAACATTTCCGTGGATTTCATGAAATATAATCAGATATCAAGTAATTTCATGAAATTTTATAATATTTTAATGTATTTCAAAGAATTTATTCACAAAAATTGAGAGATTCCGTAAGATTTCAAAGATTTTCTTCAAACACTTCAAGGTATTATCAAAGATTTTAAATAATTTTAAAGATTTTAGCATATTTTTTAATATTTCAAAGACTCTGACTTGGAAATATTTGATTTTGAGGAAATTTGAGGAAATATCAGATATCAAGTAATTTCCTGAGATTTTATAATATTTTAATGTATTTCAAAGAATTTGATCACAAAAATTGGGAGTTTTCGTAAGATTTCAAAGATTTTCCAACACTTCAAGGCAATACCAAAGATTTTAAATAATTTTAAAGATTTTAGGATATTTTTTTTTTAATTTCAAAGAATCTGTAATCGATTTCAATAATTTGAAGGCTTTTCAAAGAATTTTAAAGATTTTAGGTTATTTTAAAAATTTTCAAGGAATTTTTAGGAGCTTTAAATCTTTAAATAATGTCAAGGGATTTCAAGAGTTTTTCAAGTGTTAGAAATATTATAGGGTATTTTTGGTAGACTTTAATAATTTGAAGCAATTCCAAAGAATTAAAAAGATTTCCTGGTATTTGTGAAAGTCCAAAGGTTTCCGTCTATGTCTACGATTTTAAGGGATGTTAAAAGATATCAAGGTGTTTTAATAGATTTTTTAGGATTTCAGGAAATATTATCAGATACCAAGTAATTTCACGGGATTTTATAATATTTTAATGGATTTCAAAGAATTTATTCACAAGAATTGAGGGATTTTGTAGGATTTCAATGATTTTCAAATATTTGGAGGTATTTCCAATGATTTTAAATTTTTTATAGATTTTAGGATATTTAAAAAAATTCCATGAAATTTTCAATTGATTTCAATAATTTGAAGTGATATTTCATCCAATTTTAAAGATTTCAGGATATTTTTTAAAATTGCTAGGAATTGTCAAGACCTTTAAAAAAATTTAAGGAATTTTAAAATATTTTACAGGATTTGAAGTACCTTATGATTCTCTTTAATAGATTTCAAGTGGTTTCAAAAGATTTCAAAGGAATTGAAATATTTTAGGCTATTTTAAAAATTTTTAAGTGATTCCATTAGATTTAAAATTATTTGAATTATTTTAGTGTTTTTAAAAGATTCTAACGCATTTTTGATTGATTTCAATAATTTGAAGGGGTTTCAAAGGATTTGAAATATTTTAGGGTATTTTAAAAGATTCCAAGGAATTTTCAAGATATTAACAATTTTTAAAGGAATTCCCCAGGATTTTAATGATATTAAGGGATTTGAAAACATTTTCATTGGGTTGTAAAGTATATTTTCGAATTTTGGAAGATATTCAATGATTTTACAGGGTCTATAGGGTTTTAAGTTATTCTAAAAGATTCCCAAGGATTTTATCAGATTTTCAAGTTTTCAATGATTTTATGGGATTTTAAAAGCTCTTAAGGTATTTTAAGAAATTTTCCATAATTTTAGAAAACATCATCAGATTTCATGTAATTTAACGGGATTTTATAATTTTTTAATGAAGAATTTATTCACAGAAATTGAGGGGTTTTTTAGGCTTTCAAATATTTTCAAATATTTCATGGTATTACCAAAGATTTGATATAATTTTTAAGATTTCAGAATATTTAAAATGATTTCAAGGAATTTTCAATTGATTTCAATAATTTGAAGGGATATTTCATGGAATTTTTAAGATTTTAGGGTATTTATAAAAATTCCAAGGAATTTTTAAGAGTTTAAATTTAAAGATTTGAAAGGATTTAATTTATCTTAGGGTATTTTTTATATGTTTCAATAATTTGAAGTAAATAAAAAGGATTTTTAAAGATTTTAGGACATTCAAAAAAATTCTAAATTTTCAAAAAAATGTAATTGCTGGAAATATTTTAGGGCATTTTAAGACTCCAACTAATTTTTTATTGATTTTGATCATTTGAAGGGATTTCAAAAGATCGTAAGTTTTCAAAGATTTGAAGAGGTTTTTAAATATTTTTTGTAATTCATTTAGAATTCACCCTGAATTCTTATTAATTTATCCTGAGTTATTTTAAATTCTTTTGAATACTTTTGAATTCTTTCTACTCTTCTTGGATTTCTTTTAATTCACTTGAATTCTACTAAATTCTCTTAAACTCGCCTTGATTTTTTATGAATTTTATCGAATTCTTCTCATTTTCCTTAAATTCCTCTAAATTAACTTCAATTTTACTGAAATCAATTGAATGTTTTGGATTTTTGACATTTTTTCCAATGAATTTGAATTTAACTTGAATTGTTATGAAGTTTCATGAATCGAATTCTTTTTAATTCTTTTGAATTCGAACGAATATAAGCTACATTAGTCACGTTTAGTAACTTTTTGGCTTATAAGATTAAAATTTTGGTTTTTAAATCTTAATGGTCAGGGAAAATGAAAAATTATTCAGGGAAAAATCAGGGAATTTTGAAAATGAAGTTTTGCGGCCACCCTGGACTTTCGAACATTTTTTGCCTCTATCCATATATTTTCTATAAATTAATTAATAATATTAATCAAATTTTTGCAGTACATTGGCCACTCAACGTAGATTTCGAAAAACCTGAAACTGTTGGCGTGGAAGGAGCTAGAAACTTTTACTTAACGACTAATGATGGCGTAAAAATAGGAGCTTGGTAAATATTGCATAGATAACTTTTTCTCAAAACATGTTAAAATATTTGTTAACAGAATTGTTTAATTTTGAATTCATTAATTCTCTAAAATATACTAAAATTTGGATTTTCTTTCAGGCAACTCTTACCTAGATCGCTATTGGAACAAAATATCAGCGCCACTGAAGAAGCTTATGAATCCGTTTTAGAAAATTCTTCCAGACCAGTAATTCTGTACATGCACGGTAACAGTGGAAATCGAGCGAGTAGCCATAGAGTTGAATTATATAAATTATTTCAAGAGTTGGATTATCATTTAGTGTGCTTTGATTATCGAAGTAAGTATTTTATTTTTTTAACTATTTACTATTTTAACTATTCCCCTATTTTTAAGATTTGGTCCCTATAGTACCCTATTTTCAGTCAATAGCCTACACTTTTTAAAAAGTTTTAATAAAAAAATGGTGTCCAAATCTTCTACTCTTTCGGTATCATAAATATCTTGGAATCTCTTTTTTTTAGTATTTCTTATGATCATTTATGGCCCATAATTAACTCTTAAGCATAACAAAAATCATTCTGAACAATTTCAAATTGAAAGCTTTTAGACTTGAAAAATTTTGAATTTCGAATTTGAAAAATGTAACTATAATTAACATTATTTTGTCTAAATTTCAATCGTTTCAAATTATCTAATTTGAAAGTGAAAACCTTAATGTTTAAACAATTTTAAATTCAAATATCAATAGACGATTTCAAATTTAAATTGTTCAGGGTGTCTACTCACCGGGAAACCTGGAATTTCCAGGGAATTGTTATTTTTTATTATAATTTGAATTTTTAAATTAACATAAAATTTTTGTTTTTTGAATTTCAAAAATTTCGTTTAAATTTTTTAAATTTGTAATTAAATTTGTTATAGCGGGAAAAACTTGGAGATGTTAGGGCATTTTTTTAAGGTCAGGGATTTTTTTCTAGAGTGTGCTTAAGCTTTTTTCTTAATTGTAATGTAAAATTAAATAACAATGTTTTTTTTTATTTGTAGAAGTAGCTTCATATTACTGAATTGAACTATTTTGTTGAAAATTCGTTTTATTTTTTGTTGGAAATTAATTTTTTAACTGCAAATTTAATTATTTTATTTTTGGTTGAAAATTTGTCTTTGTTTCAACTTTTTTCAACAGTGTTTGATTTAAAATAAGAACATTTTTTAATTGAAATATCAACTAGCAAATTTTTCGTTGAGAATTCATCTTTTTTGGATGAAAAATCAACTTATTAATTGACAGTTTTACTATTTTGTTTAAAGTTCGTTTTTTTGATTGAAAATTGTATACCATTAAGCCATTTCCCTTTCGGGGTAGGCGTGACACTACCCGATTCGGGTAGTGTTTCTAGGTTGATAACTTGTAGTAAATAACTACAAGTGTGGGCTCACCACACCCACGATGTGCCAACAGCACTCAGTTTTCTCGAATGGTCACCCATCCAAGTGCTAACCGCGCCCAACGCTGCTTAACTTCAGTGATCTGACGAGAACTGGTTTTTTCAGCGTGGTATGGCTGTTGGTAAAATTGATTGAAAATTAATTTTTTTAAATAAAAATTTAGTTATCCCAGTTGAAACTTAAATTATTTAGTTGAAAATTCGGTTTCTTTGATTGATAATTAATGTTCCTAACTGAAAATGTAACCATTCTAGTTGAATATTCCATCATTTTAGTTGAAAATTCATCCCTTTGATTGTACATTAATTTTTGTAACTCAAAATTTTACTATTCAATTTTTGGTTAAAAATTTATCGTTTTTAGTTGAAAATTCGTCTTTTTTGGTCGAAAAATAATCTTTTTGGTTGAAAATTGGTTTTTTGGTTTGTTGAAAATTAATTTTTTTTTTTTTTTGAAAATTTAATTATTCGATTTTCGGTTGAAAATTTATATTTTTTAGTTGAAAATTCCACTATTGGGTTGAAAGTTCGACTTTTTGGAAAAAATTAATCTCGTTGGTTGAAAATTCAACTATACCAGTTAATGATTCATCATTTTAGTTTAAAAATTCATCTTTCTGGTTTAAAATTAAACTGCTTGGTTGAAAGTCAACATATGTTGTTAAAAATTAATTTTGTTGTTGTTAACTTTTTTAACTTAAGATTTAACTAATCTAATTGAATATTCCATCATTTTAGTTGAAAATTCATCTCTTCGAATGAAAATTAATTATTTGAACTAAAAATTTAACTATTCATTGTTTGGTTGAAAATTCGTCTTTTTTGGGAGAAAATTAATCACCATGGTGGAAAATTCAACTTTTAGAGTTAAAAAATTCCTCATTTTAATTGAAAAATCATCTTTTTTAATTAAAAATTAATTTTTTTAATTAAGACTTTAACTATTCAATGTTTGGTTGAAAATGTATCTTTTCTCATTGAAAATTGATCTATTTTGTTGAAATTTTCTCTGTTTTGGGCAAAAATTAATCTTCTAGGTTAAAAATTCATGTTTTTGGTTGAAAATTCAACTATTCCAGTCGGATCTTCCATCATTTTAAATTAAAATTTATCGGTTTCGTTGAAAATTAATTTTTTTAACTTAAAATTTAGCTAATCCAGTTGAATATTTCATCATTTTTGGTCGAAAATTAATCTTCTTGGTTGAAAATTCATGTTTTTGGTTGAAAATTCGACTATTCCTGTTAAATATTCATCATTTTAGTTGAAAATTAATCTTTTTGGTTAAAAAATCAACTATTGCCGTTGAAGATTCATAATTTTAGTTGAAAATTCTACTATTTCATTGAAATTTCATGTACTTTGTTCAAAAATCGTCGTTTTTAGTAGAAAATTAATCTTCTTGTTTAAAAATTCATCTTTTTGGCTGAAGATTCAAGTATTCCAGTTAAATATTCATCCTTTTAGTTGAAAATTTATGTTTCTGGTTGAAACTAAAACTTCTTGCTTGAATGTTAAACTCTTTTGTTAAAAATTCATCTATTCCATTTGAAGATTCATCATGTTAGTTGGTTGAAATTTTTTTATTTTTGAGAAAAATTAATTTTTTTTAACGCAAAATTTAATGAATCAATTTTTGGTTGAAAACTGATATTTTTTAGTTGAAAATTCAGCTATTTGGTTGAAAAATGATCTTTTTTAGTTGAAAAAAGTAGAAAATCTTGAGCTGCTTAAAGGATTTTTCAAAGCTAGCAACAAAATTGAGTTAACAAAAAACAGAAAAATTACCACCTATACCTATGCAAAATCGACTGCTTTTAATAACTTCTTTATCATGTCCTATTTTTGTAAAAAAGGGTACCCTTAAAGTGTGAAAAAATTACTTTTTGACCCCATTTTTCATCCCACAGGGTGTTGGAGACCTGTATTTTTGAGAAAAATACAACAGTCCTCAGATTTAAAGAAATTAAATAAAAATACTTATTGAATCTTATTTTTTTTCAGGTTACGGCGATAGTGAAAATGCTGATCTTTCAGAAATGGGCGTGGTCGCAGATAGTAAATTTGTAGTCGAGTGGTTGCTCAAAACTGTAAATGGATCAGCTCCAGTTTTTGTCTGGGGCCATTCTTTGGGAACGGGGTAAGAGTTTTCTTAACAAATAATACCTTGAATCTTGAAAAAATAAATTTTGATTTCTGATAATAGAATATTTGTACCCTTTTATACCTATTTCAGTTGAAAATTCATTATTTTAGTTGAAAATTCATCTCTTTGGTTGAAAATTCGTTCATCTTTGGTTGAAAATTAATTTTTTTAACATCAAATTTAATAGTTCCAGTTGAAGATTCATCATCTGAGTTGAAAATTCATCTCTTTGGTTGAAAGTTCAACTATTTTGTTGAAAACTCGTTTTTTTTTTGTTGAACATTGGTTGATGAGTCAATTATTTTGTTTAAAATTCATGTTATTTATAATTATTTTCGTGAATTCATACTTTCTATTTTTATTTCCTATTTTATATCATAAGAATTCATATAAAAATATTAATTCATCTCTTTAAACAATATCTTGTTATTATTAATTCAACTATTTGCTTGAAAATTCATGTATCATGTTGAAAAGTTATTTTCATTGAAAATTCATTTTTGTAGGTTGAAAATTCAACTATTTTTGTTGAAAATTTAATTATTTTGTTGAAAATTTAACTCTTTAGTTACAAATTGGGCTATTTGTTGAAGATTGATCTTTTTTAATTGAAAATTTAACTATTTTGTTGAAAATTGATATTTTTAAATTGAAAATTCAACTATTTGGGTAAAAATTGAACTGCTTTATTAATCATTTATTTTTTTGGTTGAAGGTTAATCCATTTTGTTGCAAATTTAACTATTTTGTTGAAAATTCCTTTTCTTTGGTTGAAAATTAATTTTTTTAACACCAAATTTAATAATTTTAGTTGAAGATTCATCATTTTATTAAAATATTCATCTCTCTGGTTGAAAGTTGAACTATTTTGTTGAGGATTCAGTTATTTTGTTGAAAATTCATCTCTTTTGGTTGAAAATTTAATTATTTTGTTGAAAATTCACCTTTTTTGGGTACAAAATTGAACTATTTTGTTGAAAATTCGCTTTTATTGGTTGAAATGTCAACTGTTAGATTTTCAAGGAATCTGTATTCATTAAAAAAATTAATAATTAATAATAATTAATAATTAATTAAAAATAACTGTTAGATTTTTCGTTGAGAAGTCATCATTTTAGTTCAAAGCCTTTTATTGTAATATGAATTATTATTTGCCCGAAAATTCATATATTTTTTTGATAATTCGTCGCTTAGAGAGAAAAATAATTTTCATGGTGGAAAATTCGTCCTTTCGATTTTAAAATTTATTTATTTTACATTTTTTTAAATTCATTTTTGTAGGATGAAAATTCAACTATTTTTGTTGAAAATTTAATTATTTTGTTGAAAAATCAACTCTTTAGTTAAAAATTTATCTATTTTCTTGAAGATTGATATTTTTTAATTGAAAATTCAACCACCTGTGTACAAATTTATTTTTTTTGGTTGATGGTTGATCTTTTGTTCAAATCTTTTGTCGAATCTTTTGTTTTTGTTGAAAATTTGTTTTTCTTTGTGGTTTAATATTTTTTTTTAATTGAAAATGTAATTTTTCCATTTTTGTTTGACCATTGGTCTTTTTTTGTTAAAAATTAATCTTTTTGGTAGAAAACTAAACTTCTTGGTTTTACATTTGATCTCTTTGGTTGAAAATTCGTTTTTATTTTGTTGAAAATTAAGTTTTTTAACACCAAATTTAACAATTGCAGTTGAAGATTCATAATTTGAGTTGAAAATTCATCTCTTTGGATGAAAATTCATGTATTTTGTTAAACATGCATCTTTTTGGTAGAAAATTGATCTTCTTGGTTGAAAATTCATCCTTTTTGGTTGAAGATTCAATTATTTTGTTGGAAATTTATCTCTTTTGGTTAAAAATTTAATTATTTTGTTGAAAATGCAACTTTTTTGGGTACAAAATTGAACTATTTTGTTGAAAATTCGCTTTTAATTGTTGAAATATCAACGGTTACATTTTTCATTGAGAATTCATCATTTTAGTTCAAAGCCTTCTATCGAAATATGAATTAATATTTGCCGAAAATTCATATCTTTTTTTGAAAATTCGTCTTTTAGATAGAAAAATAATTTTCATGGTTGAAAAATCGTCCTTTCGATTTTAAAATTTATTTCTTTTGTTAGAAATTTCATTTCTTCTGGTTGAAATATCATCTTTTACATTTTTGTTGAGAATTCATTTTTGTAGGTTCAAAATTCAACTATTTTGTTAAAAATGCATATATTTTTGTTGAAAATTTAATTATTTTGTTGAAAATTCAACTCTTTAGTTAAAAATTGGGCTAGTTTGTTGAAGATTGATCTTTTTTAATTGAAAATTCAACTATTTTATTGAAAATTGATATTTTTAAATTGAAAATTCAACTACTTGGGTAAAAATTGAACTGCTTTATTAATCATTTATTTTTTTGGTTGAAGGTTAATCTTTTTTTTTGCAAATTTAACTATTTTGTTGAAAATTTGTTTTTCTTTGTGGTTTAATATTAATTTTTTCAATTGAAAATGTAATTTTTCCATTTTTGGTTGACAATTGATCTTTTTTAGTTAAAAATTCGTCTTTTTGTTAGAAAACTAAACTTCTTGGTTTTACATTTCATCTCTTTGGTTGAAAATTCGTTTTTCTTTGGTGGAAAGTTAATTTTTTCGACACCAAATTTAACAATTTCAGTTGAAGATTCATCATTTGAGTTGAAAATTCATCTCTTTGGTTGAAAATTGAACTATTTTGTTGAAAACTCGTCTTTTTTTTTAAATTATTCCTTTGTTTCTGAAAATTTAACTTTTCCATTTTTGATTGAAAATGTATCTTTTTAGTTTAAAATTCGACTGTTTGGTTGAAAATTCAACTGTTTGGGTGAAAATTCATGTATTTTGTTAAAAATGCGTCTTTTTGTTAGAAAATTGTTCTTCTTGGTTAAAAATTCATCCTTTTTGGTTGAGGATACAATTGTTTTGTTGAAAATTCCTCTTTTTTGGTTGAAAATTAATTTATTTTGTTGGAAATTCAACTTTTTTGGGTACAAAACTGAACTATTTTGTTGAAAATTCGCTTTTATTTGTTGCAATTGCAACTGTTACATTTTTCGTTGAGAATTCATCATTCATAAAAGCCTTTTATCGTAATATGAATTATAATCAAGTTAAAATTAATTATAGAGTATCAACGCACGCTCTCGCTTTATTGGCAGTTGATGGAAATTCTCCAGCAGGGTTGTTTCTGGAATCTCCCTTTAACAACATAGCTTCGGAGTTGAGTGAGCATCCTCTGGCACAGGTAATAAATTTCAAATTTATAAAAATTATCGATTTAAAAACAAGCTGAAGCTGAAAGATAATCTAAATTTGGAAACTATTTTACTAAAAATTCTCCTTTTTTCAGATATTCAAGCATTTACCCTGGTTCAAATGGGTTATCGTTCAGCCATTTTACGACAATCATTTAAGATTCGAATCTGATAAGCATATCACGAAACTCCAGTGTCCAGTTATGATTTTACACGCAGAAGATGACAGCGTTGTACCATTTTCTTTAGGCGAAAAGGTATTTTACGATAAAAATATCAAATATTTCAAATATAATGTCGCATCCCACGTCTTTAATAATAATAATTATTATTATTTATAACAAATAGATCATAATTATAAGACAGGAGTGAAGAAATTGGTTTAAAATTATAATCTATTTGTTATAAACAATCATTATAATAGATTTCAACATGCTCGCCTTAGGTGGGAGAAAACCTGATTATCAGGGTGAAGTCGGGGAATTTCTATAAGAGGCACTTTAAATAACTGTCAAGGATAATAAATTTGAAATTTTCTAATTTTAATTTTTAATTTTTGTATTTCGTTTATTACAGATTCTATGGTAAAAATTTTACAAATAAAAGATTATGGTCTTTGAAAATTGTCTTTGCATCCTTTTTGCTTGAAAATTCATCTCTTTTTTTTAAATTCGTCTTTTTGATTTTTAAAACTTCATCTCTTTTAGTAGACATTTGATCATTTTTTGATAAAAATTCAACGTTCTGATTTCAATTAATCTTTTTTGGTTAAGGAAACAACTATTTTGTTGAAAAATCTTTTTTTTTCAATTCAACTGTTTTTTATTTAAAATTCATTGTTTCTTGTTTGAAATATCTACTATTACATTACTCGTTGAAAATTCTTTCTTTTTTTTTTTGAAGATTCATAATTTTAGTTGAAAATTCATCTCTTTGGTTGAAAACTGGACTATTTTATTAGAAAATTAATGTTTTAACTGAAAATTTAACTTTTCCATTTCTAATTGAAAATGTATCGTTTTTAGTTGAAAATGCATCTATTTGCTTGAAAATTCATGTATTGCGTTGCAAATTTAACTATTTTTTGTCGAAAATTTAATTATTTTGTTGAAAATTCAACTCTAGTTGAAAATTGATTTTTTTAATTGAAAATTTAACTACTTGGGTAAAAGTTGAACTATTTTATTAAAAATTTATTTGTTTGAAGGTTCATCTTTTTTGTTGTAAAATTTAACTATTTTTTTGAATTTTTTATTTGTTTTGGTTCAGTATTAATTTTTTGAGCTGAAAATGTAATTTGTCCATTTCTTGTTGAAAATTGATATTTTTTGTAGAAAATCCGTCTTTTTGGTAGAAAGCTAAACTTCTTGGTTTCACATTTCCTATTTTTTGGTTTAAACTGCAACTGTTTCGTTGAAAGTAAACTTCTTAATTGAAAATTCATCTCTTTGGTTGAAAACTGGACTATTTTTTTGAAAATTAATTTTTTTACTGAAAATCTAATTATTCCATTTTTGATTGAAAATTCATCCTTTTTAGTTCAAAATATAACTATTTGTTTAAAAATTCATGTATTTTTCGAAAATTCCTCTTTTTGGTTGAAAAGTAATCTTCTTGGTTGAAAATTTGTCTTTTCGATTTTAAAATCCATCTCTTTTGGTAGAAATTTATTTTATTTTGATTGATATTTCATCTATTACATTTTTTGTTGAGAATTCATGTTTTTAGGTTGAAAAATTCATCTATTTAGTTCAAAATTCAACTATTTTTGTTGAAAATTCAACTATTGTGCTGAACATTTTTTTTTTGTTTAATATTAACTTTTTAACTGAAAATGTAATTTTTCCATTTTTTGTTGAAAATTGATCATTTTTAGGTAAGAATTCGTCTTTTTGGTAGAAAACTGAACTTGTTGGTTCACGTTTCCTCTTTTTTATTTAAAAATACTATTTTTTCGTTGAAAATGAACTTTTTTGTTGAAACTGCAGCTCTGGTTAAAAAATGGACTATTTTGTGGAATTTTTTTTTTAAATTAATTTTTTACTGAAAATTTAACTTTTCCATTTTTATTTGAAAATCTATCTTTTTTAGTTGACAATTCAACTATTTGTTTGAAAATTCATATATATAATTGAAAATTCGTCCTTTTGATTTTAAAATTTATTTCTTTTGGTAGAAATTTCATTTCTTTTCGTTGAAGAATCTTTTACATTTTTGATGAGAATTCATCTTTGTAGGTTCAAAATTCAACTATTTGGTTAAAAATTCAAATATTTTTGTTAAAAATTTAATTATTTTGTTGAAAATCTAACTCTTAAGTTGAAAATTTAACTATTGGGTTGAAAATGTTCTTTTCTTGGTTGACATATCAACTGTTACATTTTTCGTTGACAATTCATTTTTGTAGGTTGCAAATTCGACTATTTTTATTAAAAATTTAATTAATTTGTTGAAAATTCAACTCTTTAGTTAAAAATTTAGATATTTTGTTGAAGATTGATCTTTTTTAATTGAAAATTTAAGCATTTTGTTGAAAATTTATCTTTTTTAATTGAAAATTCAACTACTTAGGTAAAAATTGAACTACTTTATTAAAAATTTATTTTTTTGCTTGATGTTTAATCTTTTTTTGTTGCAAATTTAATTATTTTGTTGAAAATTTGTTTTTCTTCTTAGTTTAATATTAATTTTTTGGACTGAAAATGTAATTTTTCCATTTTTGGTTGACAATTGATCTTTTTTAGTTAAATTTCGGCTTTTTGGTGGAAAACTAAACTTCTTGGTTTCATATTTCCTATTTTTTGGTTAAAAATGCAATTGTTTGGTTGAAAATGAATTTTGCGTGGACAATTCATTTCTTTGGTTGAAAACTGGACTATTTTGTTGAAAATTATTATTTAAAAAAAAAAATTTTTTTACTGAAAATCTAATTTTTCCATTTTTAATTGAAAATTTATCTTTTTTAGTTAAAAATACAACTATTTGTTTGAAAATTCATGTATTTTGTCGAAAATTCGTCTTTTTGGTTAAAAGTAATCTTCTTGATTGAAAATTCGTCTTTCTGGTTTTAAAATCCATCTCTTTTGGTAGGAATTTAATGTATTATGGTTGAAATATCAACTATTACAGTTTTTGTTCAGAATTCATTTTTGTAGGTTGAAAAATTTAACTAATTGGTTAATAATTCAACTATTTTTGTTAAAAATTTAACTATTGTGTTGAAAATTCTTTTTTTTATATTTAATATTAATTTTTCAACATTTCCTCTTTTTTGTTTAAAAATGCTATTTTTTGGTTGAAAATGAACTTTTTAGTTTAAACTTTATCTCTGGTTGAAAACTTGACTATTTTGTGGAAAATTTGTTTTTTCTTTTGTTGAAAATTAATTTTTTACTGAAAATTTAATTTTTCTATTTTTAATTTAAATTTATCTTTTTCAGTTGAAAATTCAACTATTTGTTTGAAAATTCGTCTTTTTAGTAGAAAAGTAATCTTCTTGGGTGAAAATTCATCTCTTTTGGTAGAAATATCATCTATTACATTTTTTGTTGATAATTCATCTATGTAGTTTGGAAATTCAACCCTTTAGTTGAAAATTTAACTATTTGCTTGAAAATTCAACTATTTAGTTTAAAATTCAACTTTTTTTTATCTAAGATTAATCTTTTTTTATTAAAAATTCAACATTTGGTTGAAAATTATTCCTTGTAGGTAGAAAATGCAAGCATTTGGTTAAAAGTTCTACTGCTTTATTGAAAGTTCATATTTGGTTGAAAATACAACTATTTTTGGTTGAACTTTGATCTTTATTGTTTGAAAATTCGACCATTCGGTTGAAAATTCACCTTTGTAGGTTGAAAATTCAACAGTTTTTTTCAAAATTCGTCCTTTTAGATTAAAAATTCATCTCTTGGTGGAAAAATCATATTTGTTGATTGTCAGTTAATTCTTAATAATTCAAAAGTCTGCCACTATATTTTTTGTTCAGAAGTCATCTCTTTTGATTGGAAATTCGAAAATTTGTTTGAAAATTTAATTATTTTGTTGAAAATTCATCTATTTTGTTAAAGTCATCTTTTTTCATCGAAAAATTAAACTCTTTTGTTGAAAATGCGTCCTTTTGGATTGAAAATTCGTCTTTTGTGATGGAAAAGTCTGTTTTTTTGGTTGAAATAAATAAGTAAATTTGAAAAGAAGATTACAAAATAAAAATGCTGGTCTCTGAATATTAATGGTAAGAGAAAATGAAACATTGGCCAGGGAAAAGTCAGGGAATTTTGAAAATGAAGTTTTGCGGCCACCCTGATTATAATTATAAAAATAATATATTTTTAAAATGATTATTGAATAAATATACTAATTTTTATTCTCAGCTTTACGAAGCGGCTCTCAAATATCATGGAAATGACACAGAACAGGTTCAGATGGTTCGAATCAACGCTTCTTATGGACTTGGGCATAAATATATATGTCGGTATAAGGAATTGCCAGAGATAGTAGAGTAAGTTTATGCAATTCAGTTTTCAATTATTCAATCTTTTTTTTTCTTTTCAATTTGAGAAGGTTTTTAATAATTTTTTTTTTCTCTTTACAGAAAGTTTGTGTCTTGGGTGAACAAGAGTCAAAAGAATTGAAGATAGTAGAAGCTAGAATAATTTATTGCAATATGCTTGAAAAAGAATTTAATCAAAGAACTGAACTTGAGACTAAACGGACAAGGGCAAGATAAATTTCTTAATTTATTTTAATAGTTGGAAACTATTTTTGTACTTTAAGATGCCTTCTTTTTTAGACAACGAGTTTAGTTCCTAATTCTTATCTGAATGTAGGAAAAAATGCAAAATCACACGGCTGCATAATTATTTAGGTAGTATTTTATTTTACGTAGATTAAATATGACATAACACTGTTCTTTTAGTAAAAAAAAAAGTAATGCAAGGCCATTAAGTACTGAGTATAAATTTTTCACCTTTTTTAAATAGTTTAAAATATTTGTAAAAGTATTAGGATTGTCATATTTTATATTTCAGTCATACTTTATTATCTAGATTGTTTTATAACGGTAAATTAAAATTTTTAAATAACTGAATATCGCTTCGCAATGTCTAAAAAATGAATTCGTATGAATATTTATAAATGGTAGATGAATAACATGGCGTTTACTTTTTTTAAAACACTAATTGTCAAAAAAAGTATCGAAATTAATATCAGATAAGAGTCGTAAAAGAATCTGATAAAATTTTATAAAACTTTCAATCATTCGACTGTTTCTAAAACTAATACGAGTGTTGTCTACTGAAAAAATTCGATAATAATTCGAGTTGCAAGTGAGTAAAATCTAGATAGAATTGCTTGGGCAGACTGCAAGTTTCAAATAAATGTTACTCAAGATTTACCCTCAAATTCTGGAAATTAGCTTCATGGATGCTTTCAATATTTATATTTTGAAAATCGTTAATATAGTAAGCCTTAAAATACGACAAAACACTGATCTGCGTCTTTCACGAAAGAAGTTGCTTGCTATTTAAGAGAAATATTTTAGGAATATTTTTGAGAATTAGCAGCAGCGTAGGCAAAATGCGTAGAACTTTAGTACGAAATATTGGGAAGCTCAGAATAATTAGGGGCAATATTGGCAGTGAAAAGTGGCAGTGAATTTCACTTCTATCAATTTTTATTGTTTATTGTATGTTTTTTTTTTATTATTGGAAAGGTTCATTTCGACCCAAAGGTTCCAAGCTAATGTGAATTCGTCTTCGATCAGAAATCGTATTATTTTTATGTTCATTTAGGGAGCTTCCGTTAATTGCGTAAAGATTTTTTTCGGGGGGGGGGGGGGGGGGTCAAAGAATTTCTTTTAAGTGACTTAAAACGATTGAGCTCCCTGGAAATACCTTTAAGCCCTTTAAACACTGAAAATCCTTGAAATTGCATAAAATCTTCAAATTCCATAAAAATCCTTTATATTCCTTTAAAATTTGTTGAAATTCCGTAAAACGTTTAAAAATCAGTTCAAATAATTGAAATTTTCTGAAATATTTCAAAATCTTTTAAATCTCTTCAAAATTCTCTGCAATCTTTTAAATCCTTTTTAAATCCCTTACACTATATTAAAATTCATTAAAGTCTTTTAAAAGCCATTAAAACTCATCGAAATCCCTTAAAATCATCGAAACCCTTTTATATCTCTTAAAATCCGCTAAAATCCTGTGAAATCTTTGCAAATCTTTTTGATATCCACTGAAATCTTTTAAGAATCACTTTGAATCCCTCCGAATCTTCGAAATTTCCTGATATCTTTCAAAATTCGTGAAAATCCGTTAAAACCCCTTTAAAAACCTTTGAAATCTTTTCAAGTCTTTTGAAATCCCCTGAAATCGTTTGAAATCTCGTTGAATCCCTTCAAATCTTCAAAATCTCCTGATATCTTTCTACATTCGTAAAAAAAATATAGATATCGCCTGAAGTCCTTTAAAATCCTTCTAAATCCAGTGATTTATTTTGAAATCTCTTAAAACCCCTTAAAATATATAATTAAATCCGTTAAAATCCTTTAAAAGCTATTAAAAATACTCGAAATTCCTTACAATCCTTTATATTATTGGGAAATCCTTTGAAATCTTACGAACTCCTCTGAAATCCGTGAATATACGTTTGCATTTTTTGAAATCTCTTAAAACCCTTTGAGTGTATCGCAAGAAATCCTTTACAATTCTTTTAAATCCAGTGACTTATTTTTAAATCTCTTAAAATCCCTTAAAATCATTTAAAAACTGTGAAAATCCTTGAAATCACTTAAATTCTTCAAAATTCCATAAAAATCCTTTATATTCTCTTCAAATCCGTGAAAATCCCTTACAATCTCTGAAAATTGGTTAAAATCCTTAAAATTTCATGAAAAATATCGAAATTTAATGACATCTCTTAAAATCTCTTTCAATCATCATTCCAAATCTCAGAAAATCCCTTAAAATATATTAAAATCTTTTAAAAGCCATTAAAAATCTTCAAAATTCTTTAAAATCCTTTGTAATATTCGAAAATCCTCTAAAATCCGTAAATATGCTTTGGAATCTTTTGAAATCTCTTATAATCTTTTGAAATCATTAAAAAATCCTTTGAAATCTTTTGAAATTTTATTTTTTCTTCGGTATCACATGGAATCCTTTAAAATCCTTGGAAATCCCGTGACTTATTTATATATCTCCCTATATTTAGATATTTATATATATCCCTTATAATTCTTTAAACTCTTTTTAAATCCAATGATTTATTTTGAAATCTCTTAAAACCCTTGAAAAATGGGAAATCCTTGAAAGCGCCTGAAATCTTTTACATCCCATAAAAATCTATTATAATCCTTTAAATCTCTTTCAATTATCATTCTGAATGTCTGAAAATCTCTTAAAATGTATTAAAATCGATTGAGATCTTCTTAAATCCATAAAAATTCCTCAAAATTCCTTAAAATCCTTTATGAAATTCCGAAATCCTTGGAAATTCCGTTAATTCTTTTGAAATCTTACGAAATCCTCTAAAATTCGTGAATATACTTTGGAATCTATTGAAATCTCTTAAAGTCCTTTCAACTCATCGAAACCCCTTTAAATCTCTTAAAATCCGTTAAAATTTTTTGAAATTTTATTTTTCTCTTTAAATCCCTTCAACTTTTCGAAATCCCAATAAAATATCCTAATATCCTTCAAAATTAGTAAAAATTCTTCAGTATCATATGGAATCCTTTAAAATCCTTTGAAATCCTGTGACTTATTTTGAAATCTCTTAAAATCCCTTAAAACTTTTTAAAAACTGAGAAAATCCCTTGCAATTTCTAAAAAACGGTTAAAATTCTTGAAATTCCGTGCAATATTTTGAAATCTTTGAAATTGATTTTAAATTCATTGAAATCTTAAAAATCCTTAAAAACATTTGAGAATTTCTTAAAATCCTTTACAATATATTAAACTGATTAAAATGTATAGAGTTTGAAATTCCATTAAATCTATTGAAATTTTGTAAAATACGTGGATAAATTTTGTAAAAAAAACTTTGAATCCTTTGAATTCTTCTGAAATTCTCTGAAATATGATGAAAACTCTTTAAATTACTTCAAATCTTCGAAATCCCATTAAAATCCTCTATTATCCTTCAAAATTCGTGAAAATGCTTCGGTTTCACATAAAATTCTTTAAAATCCTTTAAAATTCCTCAAAATTCGTCTGAAATTGTACTAGGAAAATTCTTAAAACTCTTGAAATATTTTTAAATCATTTGAAATCTGTGAAAGCTCTTGTAATCCTTCGGAATCGTTTAAAATACCCTAAAACTTTTGTAATTCTTCGAAAACTTTTGAAATTCCTTAAGATCTCATGAAATCCCTAAAAAGCTTGTGAAATATCGTTAAATTCTGTAAAAATTTTGTAATCCTTTGATATAATTGATATATTATTGATAGATTATAAAAATCGTGCTCTAAAAATGTTAAAAATCTTTACAATAGCGGGGAAGGGGATTTAAAATTTCAAAAATCATCCTTGCGTGATTAATGGACGTTTCCTTAGTGTAAATATATATTTAAGTTCAAGATTAGTCGAATTTATTTGTTTAAAAAAGTTATAAATTTGCCCCAATTTAGGCCAATACATGTGATATTATCAATTTTCAGTGATGCTGTCATTGTAAAAAAATTCCGAATTTTAACCCCTTCGTATTTTTATCCAGAGTCTTCGTAATTGTAGAAAAATATTCATGAGTATGTTCATTTTCAGTTTAGATATTAAATCTGCATGAAAAAGACAATTATTTAATGTTCCGCGTGCACTCTTTTAGTTTAAGTAACATTTTGTCAACTGCAGTGTAATTTTTAGGCAGGGTAATTAATCAGGATTTATTAGATGCTTTTTGAAAAACTGAATACTGTGTGTGCTGTTAAAATAGAGAATTTAGATAGGATACTCATAATTTTCGTTAGTAAAACGAAGATAAAAAGTCAATAAAGGAACTGAACAAACTAAAAATAGTTGCAATTTTTTTCCTTCCTTATATTTATATATATTTGTATATTTAATTTATTTTAAGTTTAGTTGTTTAGGTTTTTTAGTTTTACTAGCATCATAAATTGCGCGCTATATGTGTACTTTTTCGACTTGAAGAGAAAAATAATTTTGAATAGAAAATAAAAATTTCGACTAAATATTTATTAAAAGATCAGTTTTTTTAAGTTATATAGATGAAATTTTCGTAAAAATCTTGAGAAATTCAAAAAGATTTTCGAAGATGTTTCGAAAAAGAATCTGGAAAATTTGTTATTTTAAAGGATTTTACAAAATATTTAAAAAAATTCGAGTCTGTTTAAAAGATAGTCTTTTAGAAGTTTGGAAGAAATTTAAAAATATTTGATAAATTTTCGGAAATCTTCAACTTTTAACATATTTTTAATCTCTTCGAAACATCTAAAATTCCTAAATATCTTTGAAATTATTCGAATTTCTCCTAAAATTTTCTTACAATTCTGCAAAATTAAAGGAAATACATCAAAATCTTCCTGATTCTTTCTCTGCAATGTTTTGAAATTACTAAAAATATTCTTTAAAAATTAATTTATTAAAATAAAAAGCTTTTAATTTCCCTAGGAATCTGAAGAAAATTTTCAAATTGTTAAAAAGCTTCTAAACTTTTTGATCAAATTTAACATTTTGTTTTAAATTTTTCGAAATCTTCAAGTTTTAAAATATGTTTGCATCTTTTCAAAATTTCTAAATATCTCTTAAACTTACTCAATTTTTTTTTAATTTCGTATAATTGCAAAATTTTGCCGTAAAGTCGTCTACGATCTTTCAAAAAATTTTAGGAAATCATTTGAAATGTTTTGAAATCTTTTTCAATTTGCTCCTAGAATTCATTTTTCAAAATATAAAATAATTTGATATTTTCCCATGAAGCGGAAGAAGATTTATTTTTCTCTCGAAACCGTTCAAAATTCTTAAAAAGCTTCTAATTTTGTTTCGAAATTTAAAAAATGTTAAATTATTTTTCAATCTTTTTAAAAGTTCCAAACCTTCTTAATATCTTTGAAAATCATTCGAATATTTCCCATTTTTTTCAATTCTGCAAAATAAAAAAAATGCCTTAAAATCTTTCAGATATACTTTTTGCAATTTTGGAAATTAATCTTACAATTAATTTTTCAAAATAAAACATTTTAAATTTTGCTAGGAATCGAAAGATTTTTTTTCATCCTCTTGAAACCTTTGCAAATCCATAAAAAGATTCTTTTTTCGCAACCTTCCAAAATCTACATTTTGTTTTAAATTCTTTGAAATCTTCAAATTTTTAATTACTTTTTAATCTTTTCAACAATTTTAAACCGTCTTTAATATCTCTTTAAATGATTCGAATACACAAATTTTTTAAAGTTCTGCATAAACTTGAAACTTTCTAAATATCTTTTAAAATTATTCGAATTCTTCCTAGATTTAAAAAAAAAAAAAAAATCTGCATAATTATGAAAATGCCTCAAAATCTTTCAGATTCATTTTTTCAATTTTGAAATTATGAAAATTAATTTTTCAAAATAAAAAATAATTTTAAATCCTAGGAATCGAGAGAACATTATTTCATTCTCTTCAAACTTTCAAAATTCTGAAAAAGCTTAATTTTTTGAAAACTTTCAAAATCTACATTTTGTTTACAAATTTTTGAAATCTTTTCAAATTTTAAATTATGTTTGAATCTTTTTAAAAGTTCTAAACCTTCTTAATATCTTTCAAAATCACTTGAATTTTTCCATTTTTTTTTAAATTTCTGCATAAACTTCTAAATCTTCTAAAAATCTTTTAAAATTATTCGAATTTTTCATACAATTTTTTTAAAATTATGCAAAATGAAGAAAATGCCTGAACATTTTTCAAATACATTTTTTATAATTTTGGAAATCCTAAAACTAATGTTTTAAAATAAAAATTCATTTGAATTTTCTTAGGAATCGAAAGAAAATGTTTTCATTCTCTTCAAACCTGTCGAAATTGTTAAAAAGCTTCTTTTTTTCGAAAAGTTTTAAAATCTAAATTTTCTTTACAATTTTTTGAAACCTTTTTCAATTTTGAAAATATTATAATTAATTTTTCAAAATAAAAAATCATTTTA
This sequence comes from Andricus curvator, assembly GCA_932195095.1. Taxonomy (NCBI): domain Eukaryota; kingdom Metazoa; phylum Arthropoda; class Insecta; order Hymenoptera; family Cynipidae; genus Andricus; species Andricus curvator. Next base: position 32,285 of record CAKNYM010047058.1, on the reverse strand, counting down.
AATTTTCATAAGAATCTAAAGAAAGATTTTTATTCTCTTCACACTTGTCAAAAATCTTAAAGAACTTCTTTTTTTCAAAATCTTCCAAAATCTACATTTTCTTTTAATTTTTTGAAATCTTCAAATTTTTATTTATTTTTGAATCGTTTCAAAACTTATAAACACCTAAACCTTAATATCTTTCAAAGTGATTTGAATTTTTACAAAAAATTTGAAAAAATTCTACATAAACTTCTAAATCTTCTATCCATTTTTTTTAAATCTGCAAAATGAAGAAAATGCCTCAAAACCTTTCCGATTCATTTTTTACAATTTTGGAAATCTTAAAATTAAGTTTTGAAAATAAAAAATCATTTTAATTTTTCTTAGAAATCGGAAGAAAATGTTTTGATTCTCTTCAAACCTTTCAAAATTCTTAAATCTTAATTCTTAAACCTTTTTTTTTTTTGAAATCTTCGAAAATCCACATTTTCTCTTAATTTTTTTAAATCTTCAAATTGTTAATTATTTTTAAACATTTTTAAAAGTTCTAAACCTCAATATCTTTCAAATCGATTTGAATTTTTACAACAAATTTGTAAAAATTCTGCATAAATTTCTGAATATCTTTTTAACCGATTCGAATATTTCCTAAAATTAAAAAAAAAATCTGCAAAATGAAGAAAATGCCTCGAGAATTGAAAGAAAAAATTTTCATTCCGTGCAAACCTTTCAAAATTGGTAAAAAGCTCATTTTTTTGTAAACTTCCAAAATCTACATTTTGTTAAAAAAATTTTTGAATCTTCTCAAAAGTTCTAAACCTTCTTCATATCTTTCAAAATGATTCGAATTTTTCCAAACTTTTTCGAAATTTCTGAATAAACTTCTAAATTTTATAAATATCTTTTAAAACGATTCAAATTTTTCCTACATTTTAAAAAAAATTCTGCAAAATGTAAAAATGCCTCAAAATCTTTCAGATCCTTCTTTTACAATTTTGGAAATCTCAAAATTAATTTTTCAAAATAACAAATTATTAAAAAATTTTCCTAGGAAACGAAAGAAAGTTTTTTCATTCTCTTGAAACCTTTTAAAATTCTTAAAAAGCTTATTTTTTCGAAAACTTCCCAAATCTACATTTTTTATTTGTTTTATGAAATCCTTACAAGTTTTAAATTATTTTGGAACTTTTTCAAAACTTCTCAACATCTCTTGAACTTACTCGAATTTTTTCTAAAATTCTGTAATCTTTTACATTCTTTTTCGAAATGTTAGGAAATCATTTGAAATGTTTTGAAATCTTTTTGAATTTTCTCTTATAATCTATTTTTCAAAATAAAAAATAATTTGAAATTTTCCCAACATTCTATCAATCAATAAAATAAAAATTCCGTTAAAAAAATTTTTGTAATCGTCTCAAGATTTAAATTATTCGGTTTTCCTAACAAAATTTTAAATGCTGAAAAATTAAAAAAATTGTCTTCAAATCTCTTACAGATTTTTTTTCAACCCATTTTAAAGTCTTCGAAACTAAAATAAATCTTTTGAAATAAACCCTCAGTCATAAAAAAAATGTCCTCAGAAATTTCATTGTTGGTAGAGGTAATTTTTTTATTGTCGGTACTGTTTGTCCATAACTATTAATTTATAAATATTGCACGAAGTTTTAATAAAAAAAAAATAAGTTTAATTTTGAAATTGCGCGCTCTGTCGCTGACATCGCCAGGTTGTGCGCATGTCCAATTGTTCTGTCAACTTTTGTGCAGCCCCCTGGAACTCTGAGTTGAAAATGTACAATGTGTTGACGGTGGCCGTGTGGTGGCGCCAGCTATGCAGTTGGCCTATGATCGTTGCAAATGCATGGCAAAATAATAAAATTTAATTTAATAACACATTAAAAGTACATTAATGACAGTGTCAAATAATCTTTGAGTGTTTTAAGTGATCTTTGGGACATTTGTCATCTTCTAAGCGAAAGAAATCTGAGAAAAACTGCTTTCAGATGTAAAAATCTGCATTTATTTACCGATGCTCCAAAATACCCCCAGTGTTAAAATGTTGAATAAAAAATGGCGAAGTGCGTTTGTTTTGACTGTAAATCGGGATACAAAAGTAATCGGGAGCAGGGCAAAGATAACGAAATACAATTTTTCAAAGTGTCAAATGATCCAAATATTATTAAACAATGGCAAATAGCTATTTTAAGGGATGATGTCAAACTGAAGCCTGGTGATGCAGTTTGTTCGTTGCACTTCAACCAAAGATATTATAATATATATAATATCTTTGCTTCAACCCAGGAGATATCATCCGAGAAAAGGTTTTTGTACATTAGATTATAAAAAAATGATATCTTAATATATTTTCAGGGTGACAGCTGAACCGGGAAATGACCGGGAATTTTGTGAGACCGGGAAATGGCCGGGAATTTCATGAGACCGGGAAAAACCGGCAAATGACAGTGAATTTATTTTTGACAGGGATTTTTTTTCAAATATTTAGAAAAAAAATCGGTCCAAGTTTGATTTCAACAGTTTTTTAAATAATTAGTTGAATTGTTATGTGTTTTAGTTATGATATCATTCAGTTTACAATGCGTAATTCAAAAATCTTTCACTTGAAAATTTTCTATTTTAGATTTAAATTTTTTAATTATAGAAGCATTTGAAATCGAAAATTTTGGATAAAAAATTTTTCTAGTTGATCAACTGTGAATATAAATTATAATGATTTTTAAAATTGAACTGTGCATTAAGAATTAGCAAGTGAATAATAATTAATTTTACAAGGCGATTCGAAATCAGTTCAAAATTTAAGACTTTCCAGAATTAACGTGAGATTAAACTGTTCAAATTGGAAAGTCTTAGTAGTTAAACAAATGGAAACGCATGATTGAAACTTTATGAACTATTTAAAATTCAAAAATAACTTCAAAACAATATATCCATACTTAAAGACTTTTTATTAAACTTAAAAATATTTTTTTAGTCTAAAATTTGAAACTTTAGAATTTGAAATTTTTTAATTAGGAAAAATAACAATTTTGCTTAATATTTAGAATTTTTTGACTGTTCATTTAAAATCCATAATTGTAAATCAAATATTAAAAATTAAACAAAAAAACTAAACTTTGAAAGTCACAATTTTAATTGTTCTATTTCAAAAAATTCAATTTGCAAGTAAAATTGTTGAATTTTGATGTATAATAAATATTGAACACCTATTATTATTATTCCTAGACAAAATTCAAGTAAGTTGAATTTAGTTTCAATTTAAAATTTGAAATGATTTCGAATAATTTAAACAAAGTGTGTACGTACACTGACAAAATTTGGTTATTCGTATCGTAATTTCGGTGCAAATAGCCCACGGTTTAAATTGAAAACAAAATATAGATTTGTGCAGGTTTCGAACAAAAAATGTAGAAGATTTTTAAGAATTGTAAAAGGCTTCAAAATAATAAAAAACCTTTTCTTAAGATTCCTAGGAAAATTGAAAATCACTTTATTTTGGAAAATTAATTTTAAGAGAAAATTTAAAAAGATTTCTGAAATTGTTACAAATGAATCTGGAAGATTTTAAGGAAATATTTTTAATTTTGCAGGATTTAAACAAAATTTTGGGAAGAATCCGAATCATTTTGAAAGATGTTTAGAAGGACTTATTTAAGACATTTAATAAAATCTGTTAAAATATTTTATATACTAGATACAAATTATTTAGAAAGAAAATACTTGTATACAAATACTAAGAGGCATAAGAAATTTATATATAGTTATACATATATAAAATTGATTATTTTCTGTTAAAAAATTGTTATTAATTTGTTGCTGCGGTGAAAGCATATGTATGTTTAATACTTAACTTTCACTAAAAACTTATGTATGTATAAAAAAATGTTTCATTGTATAACTTAGGTATTATTTTAATAATTTTACCTCCCCTCTCTCTAAGAAGTTGATTAAAATACATAATTTGTTTATTAAAATATTTGAAAATCCGAAATGAATTTAAATTAATAAATAAATAAAGTAAATGTTATATTATATATTATATAATGTAATAAGAAATATTATATTATATATTATATAATATTATAAAATTTAGACTATTTTCTTTTCGGATATTTAAAAATTACACAAATAATTATATGTCTGATTTAATTGCGCATGAATAATAATTTGTTGTAGTTAGTAGGAATGCATTGGGATTTACGTCCAAAAGCAGTAAATTTTACTATTTTTGCAAATTATTTTCAACTCAAAAGATTAAAAAAGTCTTAAAGATCATTATATTTTACCCAGAACTATCAGAAAATGATTTTTATTTAAAAAACTTTTCTTTTTTAACACTTTCGCCATGCATTATTTGAATTCTAGGCCAACTGCATAGCTGGCGCCACCACACGGCGACCGTCAACTCTCATGACAATATTTTCCGCAGGCCTCCACAGAGAAGTGGCATGGGGCTGCTTTTGTGCTTGCCGTTTTGACGATTAAACATTCGGCAATATCTTTGATTCGGCACAACAATTAACTAATAAAACAATATCATTTTCTGATTATAGTTAAAAAATCCTCTTTAACTAAGACAAAGTAAGTTATTAACTGCTCCAGCATTTAATTACTTGTAAATAAAGTATTTTATTCTGGATTTTAGTCGGCCGGGCGAAAACATAACCTCAAAGATTTATTTAATATCTAATTTTAATCATTTAATTTGGTAAAATAAGAGGTAAAAATGTGTTGATTTTTCAGATGAGTCGCAAAGAAGCATTGACGCAGTTTATTCAACAAATCCATGGTCGCCCAGTAGTGGTTAAACTTAACAGTGGCGTGGATTACAGAGGTAATTTTAATAAAATCAACTCTACGTAAAACCTCAAACTTTTTTCCTTTTTACTTTTAAAATTATCTATAAAAATGTAATTAAATCTTAAATTATGTATACAAATTTAAATATCCCATAAATAGAATGCAAGAGCAGGGTGTCCAGCGACCTTGAAAACCTGGAATTCTCCTTGAATTTTTTTTAAACCTTGAAAACCTGGAAATCTTGAATTTTTGACGTGAACCTTGAATTTGAATTTTTTTGCTTATAAAAGAGTTATTTTATTGGAATGCAAAGAGTAATTTAAATCTTTTAGTCTATAATCAGTGCTCGGAGCGGGTTACTTTTTAGTAACTTAGTTACTTTTTTGATCCGCGGTTACTAAAAAGTTACTTATTTTATGAAAAGGTTACTTTTGGTTACATTTTTTGCCCGGAAAAATTAGGGAATAACAATAAAATAATAATTAGTTCGTATGTAAAATGTATAAAAAGGGCTATCAGTTGAATAATTATGAATCCTGATAAAAATGGCAAATTAGCTAAAATTCCTAGTTTTTAATTTAAAATTAAAATTTTTGTTGTTGAAATATCGAACTATGTATTATATTTTTCGATGAGAATTTGTATTTTTTGGTTCAAATTCAGTTAAAAGTTGAACAGTTTTTGTTAAAACTTTATTTTTTGGGTGAAAATTCATCATTTTAGTTGAAAATTAATCTTCCTGATTGAAAATCACCTTTTTGTTTAAAAAAACATAATTTTATTTGAAAATTCATCTTTTTGGTTAGAAATGTACTTATTCTGTTGAAAATTCGTCTTTTTTGTTAAAAATCGATATTTACTGGTTGAAAATTCAACTGTTTTGTAAAAATTTGTCTTTCTAGCTTAAAAACTCAACAATTTGGTTAAAAAAGAACCTATTTTGTTGAAAAATCGTCTTTTTGGAATGAATTCTACTGTTTTTTATATTAAATTAAAATCTTCTTTGGTTATTGTGTCAACTACATATTACATTTTTCGCTAACAATTAATCTTTTTTAGTCAGAAAAGTTCCACCATTTTGTTAAAAGTTGAACTACTTTCTTAAACATACATTTTTTGTTGAAGATTCATAAGTTTCGTGGAAACTTCGTCTTTTTTGGTAAAAAATCTTTCTTTTTGGTTATTTTTTTGCTACATTATTGTTACTTTTCCGTTACCTTTTTGAGAGAAGTATGGTTACTATTTTTTTACTTTTTTAAGCTTGAGCAGGTCCGAGCCCTGTCTATAATGAAAGAAACATCTGGTTTAGAAGAATTCTTGCTACTGAAAAGTTTTTTATTTATCGAGATATAATTTACCTTTTGTTCATTACAGAATAAATAAAGAGATTTCAAGGCACTTTTTGTAGACTGTATCAATTGTTTTATAGATTGCAATGAATATACTTTAATATTGTGAATAATTCTAAGAGTTTTTAATTTCGTCTCCGCTAATTTTGAATGTTGAAATATACATTTTTTTTGTGATATTCAACATAAAAAGTATAACAATTATTAGTTGAAAATTTCGATGTTAATTCAGTTTCAGAATTAGGATGGGCTGTGGCATATAACTGATTTTTCGAGGAATTGGCCACTCGGTTTTTCGGTGTACACCAGATTTCAAAACGTTACAAAATATTTTTCAGGATTTCAAAAGATTTACAAATATTTAAAAGTATTTTGAACATTTCACAGAGATTTCGCCGATTTTAAAGATTTTAAAACATTCAACAGATTTAAAGGATTTCAAAACATTTCAAAAGTTTTCAAAACATTTTGGAATATTTAACAAATAGTTCAATGATTTCAAGATTTCAAGGATTGCAAAGATTCAAAAAAGGCGTCTACACTAGATTTAAAAGATTTCCTAAATATTTCGAAGATTACAAAACATTTAAAAGGTTTTAAACAATTTCAAAATTTGTTAGCAGATTTCAAAAGATTTCACAAAGTTTTTAAATATTCCAGTGATTTCAAACGAATCCAAAAGATTTTAGAAATTTCCACAAGTATTTCAAAGAATTAATAGGGATTTCAAAAGATTTCAAGAATTTTCAAGATCAAAAGTACACCAGACTCTAAAGATTTAAAAACATTTTAAAAGATTAAAGAAATATTTCAAAAAAGATTTTCAATGTTTCAATGATTTCAAACGAATATAAAATATTTCAGAAAGATTCCACAAATATTTCAAAGAATTCACAGGGATTTCAAAAGATTTCAAGAATTTTCAAGATTTCAAAAAGTACACCAGATTTTAAAGATTTAAAAACACTTCAAAGATTAAAGAAAGATTTCACAAATATTTCATAAAGATTTTGAATGTTTCAATGATTTCAGAAAGATTCCACAAATATTTCAAAGAATTAATAGGGATTTCAAAAGATTTAAAGAATTTTTAAGATTTGAAAAAGGGCACAATACACCATATTTTAAAGATTTAAAAACACTTCAAAGATTAAAGAAATATTTCACAAATATTTCAAAGATTTCATAAAGCTTTCAAAATTTATTTGAAGATTTCAAAAGTTTCTATAAAGATTTGGAATGTTTCAATGATTTCAAATGAATACAAAAGATTTCGCAAATATTTCCACGAATTCATAAGGATTTCAAAAGATTTCAACAAGGTTACAGTATACGAGATTTCAAAAATTTCAAAACATTTTAAACGAATAAAAAAGATTTCATAAAGATTTCACAAATATTTTTGAACATTCATAAGGATTTCAAAAGATTTCAAGAATTTCAAAGATTTCAACAAGGGTATAGAACACCAGACTTCAAAAATTTCAAAGATTTTAAACCATTTCAAATTTTGTAGAAGATTATAAAAGATTTCAAATATTCCAGTGACTTGAAATGAATACAAAAGATTTCAGAAAATTTTCAAAGAATTCATAAGGATTTCAAAAGATTTTAAAGATTTCTGAAAGGATACAGTACACTAGATTTTAAAGATTTAGAAACACTTAAAAGATTAAAGAAAGATTTCAAAAGATTTAAAGAATTTTTAAGATTTGAAAAAGAGTATAAGTACACCAGATTTTAAAGATTTAAAAACACTTCAAAGATTAAAGAAATATTTCACAAATATTTCATAAAGCTTTCAAAATTTGTTTGAAGATTTCAAAAGTTTTTAAAAAGATTTGAAATGTTTCAATGATTTCAAAAGATTTCAACAAGGTTACAGTACACCAGATTTCAAAAATTTCAAAGATTTTAAACCATTTCAAATTTTGTAGAAGATTTTAAAAGATTTCAAATATTTCAGTGACTTGAAATGAATACAAAAAATTTCAGAAAAATTTCAAAGAATTCAAAAGGATTTCAAAAGATTTCAACGATTTCAAAAAGGATACAGTACACCAGATTTTTAAGATTTAGAAACACTTACAAGATTAAAGAAAGATTTCACAAATATTTCAAAGATTTCATACAGATTTAAAAAAATTTCACAAAAACTTCAAGGATTTCAAAGATTTCACAAAAATTTTAAAAGATTTCACAGAAATGTCAAGATTTCACAAAGATGTATAATACTTCTAAAGATTTCAAAGATATTAATGATTTCAAAGACTTTACAAAGATTTAAAAATATTCACAAAGATTTCACAAAGACGACCTACGTTCGCAAAAAATTAAGAATACGTTCGTGTATGGTTCTGCTTTCTTTAGAAATTGTTTGATGTAAAAAAAAGGACACCTGGAAAAACTTGATTTCTTGACCTGGAGAAGACCTTGAATCTGTCCCTAAGAATCGCTGGACACCCTGAAGGGTAAAAAAATCTTTAAACCTTTGAAAAAAAACTTTCTTAAAATTTCTGAGTTTGTCCGTAAAGTGCAATTGTAAATTAAAATGGTCGAATTTGAGTTTGTGTAATTTTGAACCTTTCGATTTTAAATTGCCTGGATATTATCACAAGTCCATTTTCGAAATTGTTTAATTTTTAACTTAAAATTATAAATTTTTCATTTCTGAACACTTTATCAATTCGAATTTTGTAGTTTTTGAAAGTTGGAATTAAGAAAATTGCAAATGATTAAATATGTAATTATTTGAAATTAACTTTTGCAATCATTTATAATCCAGAGTGCCTATCCGACATAAGATTTTTAATTCCCGGTCAATATAAAAGATTTTTATATGATTTCAATAAATCTTTAAAGATTTCAAGAGATGTCTAAAAACTTTAAAAGATTTCTAATTGGCAGCAGGGAATTTTGAAAAAAAATTCTAATTCTGAGTTGGAACATCAGATAATTTTTGGTCATTAGAATTACAATTCTGATATGGAACAGAGAACTTTGTAAATAATTATAATTCTGAATTTGAACAGGGATTTTTAAAATTCCTTTTGTTCTAATTCAGAATTAAAATTATTTTCGAAAAGTCCCGTTCCATGTAAAAAATCCTCTGCTCCAAGTCAAATAATAATTCTTTTATGAAAATTTCTTGTCGTAAAGTCTTAATATTATAATTATTTAACCTTTTAGAACCCACATATAGTTAGTTAGTAACATTCATATTTTTTGTAATAGTTCTACCAATTTTAATTGAAAAAATTTTCAGGCCTCGGGCTCACCACACTATTCACACTATTTGAAACTTATTTTGAACGATGACACTATTCTGCTACTATTTCGAGAGAAAAATGACAATATTTTCTCAAAATTGTCTTCTAAAGCCACTATTTCAAATTAGTTCAATTTTCAACCATGTAGTTAAATTTTCAACCAAGAAAGGCGAATTTTCAACACAGAAGATGAATTCTCAACAAGACATGTAAATTTTATACCAAATAGTTGAATTTCCTTCCAAATTGTTGAATTTTTAGTTTTAACAAAAAAATAATTTTCTATTTAGAAAAGCGAATTTTCTAATGAATCAGTTGAATTTTCTACCAAATAGTTGAATTTTCTACCAACTTGATGAATTTTCAAGCCAAAAGAACGAATTTTCCATAAAACAGTTGAATTTTCAACCCAAAAATATGAATTTTCAACAAAAAATTAAATTTTCTTCTTTCATTTTGTTGAAAATTCTTTTCTTTTTTTTTGTAGAAAATAATTTTTTGCATAAAAAAATGCAACTTTTTCATTGAAAATTTACCTGATTTAATTTAGGAATCAAGTATTTTATTGAAAGTTGGTCTTTTTTGGCTGAATTAAATTTTTTTTTTATAAAAATTAAAATCTTTTTTTTTTTAATTTGTTGAATTTAGGTTGAAGATTCATAATGTTTGCAGAAAATTCAATCCCATGATTAAAAATTGAAGTACTTTATTGAAACTTCCTTTTTTGGAGTAAAAAGTGTTTTTTTTTCCTTTAAAATTAATTCTTTTTAATGAAAATTTAACAGTCCCGTTTTGAGTTAAAAAAAGATTTGTTTAAATTAAAAATTCAACTTTTTGGTTGAAAATTTATGTAGTTCGTTAAAAAATAGACTTTTGTGGTAGAAAATTAATCTTCTTGGTTAAAAGTTCAACTATTTGTTTGAAAATTAATCTGTTTTAGTTGAGAATTCAAGTACTTGGTTGAAAATTTGTCTTTTTTTTTTTGTTGAATTCAATTGTTCTATATTCAAATTTCAAATTTTTTTTTTTTGTTGAAAAGTCAACTACAATTATATTTTTTGTTTAAAATTCATGATTTCAGGTTAAAAATTCAACTCCTTAGATGAAATTTTAACGACTTTTTAAAAAATTTATTTTTTTGGTTGTAGGGTCATAATTTTGGTCGAAAATTCATCTCTTTGGTTGAAAATGGAACTTCTTTCTTGAAACTTCCCTTTTTCGGGGTTAAAATTAATTTTTTTTAACGGAAAATTTACTTTTTTGTTGAAATTTCATATTTTTGGGGTTGAAAATTCAACTGTTTTGTATAGAATATTCCTCCTTCTGTCTTGGAAATTTAAAATTTTAATAGAAACTTCAAGTATGTTGTAGAAAATTAATTTTCTATATAGAAATTCTTTTTAATGAAAATTTAACTATTCCATTTTGATTTTTTAATGTAAAAAATCAACTATTTTTTGAAAATTAATCTGTTTTAGTTGAAGATTTAAGTACTTTGTTGAAAATTCGTCTTTTTTGGTTAAATTAATTTTTTTTTATTAGGGTTCAAAATCTTTTTTTGTTGAAATATTAACTATTATATTTTTGGTTAAAAATTCATCTTTGTTGGTTGAAAATTCAACGCTTTGGTTGAAAGTGGAACTACTTTATTAAAATTTCATTTTTTGGTTCAAGATTCATAATTTTGGTAGAAAATTCATCTCTTTGGTTGAAAATTTAACTAATTTCTTGAAATTTACGTTTTTTGGGGAAAAATTAATTTTTTTAACTGAAAATTTAACTGTTTGGTTGAAAACTTACTTTTTCGTTTGAAATTCCATATTTTGGGGTTGAAATTTCAACTGTATGGTATAGAAAATTCGCCTTTTTGTCTTGTAAATTCAACAATTTGGTAGAAACTTATACTATGTGGTGGAAAATTAATTTTCTATATAGAAATTCTTTTTATTCAAAATTTAACTATTCCATTTTTCGTTAAAAATGTACCTATTTTAAAAATTCCCCTATTTGGTTAAGAAGCCTTGAGTACTTTTTGTATCTGATATAAAAGTTTTTAGTTTTTAAAGGTTTCTTAAATTTTGTGTGAATTTAAAGATCTCTGGATCTGCCCTTGCCTTGAAGATATGATAAAATTATACGTTTGTAAAACTATATTCCGAAAAGGTATTACGACATAAATAGCACCGGATATTATTACCTTTTTAATCTTCTGTTACCGTTTTTTTTCTCCCATATGTACTTTTAGAAAAAATAAAATTGAATTATTGTTATTCATTAAATTTGATATAAAGTGTGCTATGTAATTTTATTGAACATTAAAATTTAACAAACAGAAATCGAAAATCGTATAATTAAAAAAAATTATTTATTAAAAATAATGTTCATTTTCACATCACACCTTTTATTATTTACTTCTATTATAAGTTTAATACTTGAAAAATTTTATGACGCTATTTTCCAAGTTTGTGAAACTATATCCACTATTGTTCCTTGGTGGAAAAAAATTTTACAAGAAAGTACAACATTTCTACAACTGTAATTTTTTGTTAAAACCTGTACTTTTTTGTAAAAAATGTACAAAATTTAACAAAAAAATACAGTTAAATACAAATAGCTAATTTGTTCTTATATTTTCTTGTAGAAAAGTAAAGAAATTAACAATAAAGTACAAGTTTCTACAATTCAAAAATTTGTATAACTTTTTATTCATAGTTTTTCTACTTTGTTGTAAAAATCTACAGAATTTCACATTTTTTTAATTTGGGCGTTTGACGTTATAAAAACACTTTTAATTTTACGTAAATTATTGTATAAAATTACAAATCTTTACAAAAAAAAAAAATATATTTCACAAAAGTTGAAATATTGGGAAACTACTTAAAATTATGTTGTATATTTTTACCAAGAACTTTTGCTATTATAATGAATCACACTGAACTGTATTTCGATTATTGAAAATTGAACAATAATTGACTTTATGTGACTCCGGTGCATTAACGCGTTTTTATGCGACAGCGTAGAGTATCGTAATGTTGTACATTACGATACTGCGGACGATCACTCTTCACATTACACTCCGCTGTATCGTAATGTACTACATTACGATACTGTGCGCTGTCGCAGCAAAACTTGTAAATGCACCGTCGCCACATAAAAAAGTGATTAGTGTTGTGTTTGTATATGTGTATGTGAGTGTACACA